>JAHHZJ010010006.1:0-13495 GCA_021437245.1 Aegilops speltoides
CTAGAATCATGTGTAGGGTGATGCTTGACTTGATCATAATTGTGAATCTGCCAAAAACTGTTCTTTGTCAAAAGGCAGAATTTTATATTGTCAAGTAGTCTAATCACCCCCTCTAGACATACTTCGATCCTACAAGTGGTATCGAGCTTTGGTCTCCATTGTATTGGTTTCCATTGCATTGGACTCCATAAGCTTGGTTTCACAACCTAGGAGAGTATGGCGTCTAGTGAGGTAATTTTAAGTAGAGGTCCTTACTTTGATGGTACAAATTTTGCTAGTTGGAAGCATAAAATGAAAATACATATTCTTGGTCTAACTTTTGCATAGGGCCTTATTTGTGTTGGTATGCAAGGTGAATTCTTGAGGAAGGAAAAGTTCGGATCATGGCTTCTAGCGGTAGAATTGCGGATGTTGCAAAACAATGCTCAAGCTTGTGACATTCTCTTCAATGCCTTGTGTCTGGGGAATTCAACAAAATCAGCCGTCTTGAGAATGCAAAAGAGATTTGGGATACTTTGGTTGAAATGCACGCAGGTACCACGATCCGTGAAGGAATCAAAGCTAGACATTCTTAGAGATCGACTTGACAAGTTCAAGATGAAGGATGGTGAAGGAGATGCATTTGAAATGCTGCTCTAGGCTTGCTCTCATCACAAATGAGATTGTCGACTTGGAAGCAAAGAAATGGCCGACCGATTCATCATCAAGAAGATTCTCAGAGCTTTGGATGGAAAGTATGACACCGTGTGCACTTTGATCCAAATGATGCCAAACTACAAGAATCTCAAACCAAGCCGAAGTCATTGGAAGAATTGTTGCTCATGAGATGACACTTAAGGATAAGGAAGAGGCTTCACAACAAGTCAAGTGGTGCTTACAAGCTACACAGTAGTACTCCCACAACCTCAAGTGACAAATTAGTTTCAATGAAGAGATAAGCCTAATGGTGAAGAACTTCAACAAATTCTACAGAATAGAAGTAAAGAGAAGCTCAAAGTCTAGATCATATGATGAAAGAGATCTTCTAGTCGTGATCAAACTGCTACAATTGTGGAAGACTGGACACTACTCAAATGAGTGTCTGACTCCCCACAAGAGAAGAGAAGAATCTCCAAGAAGAAGAAGCTCAAGAGATGAGTCACCTCGGAAAGAGAGAAGGTAAGGAGATGATAGTTATGAGCAAGACCCTCTCGGAGAAACAAGGATTAGGAGAGGAAAGACAAGTCATCAAGGAGCTACACAAGAGAAAACATCAAGCTCATGCAGGTGAATGGGTCTCCGGCTCCAGAGGCTTAAACAATCCATCCGAGAAGGAAGCTATCACTTCAACTCCAAGACTCTAGGTCAAGATGAAGGTGTTGCCGTCTTGCTATCATATCCTCCAACTCCAACTCCTGCGACTTATTTGATTCACCAAATGAGGGAATTGGAAGATGCTTCATGGCTAAAAGGCCCCAAGGTATCACACCCTGAATTCATTGACTTTGATAGTGATGAGGGATGACTTGCTTGGTGAAGATGAGCTCTTGCTTGAAGTGAATTCATTGAACCTAGTAACGATGAACATGCTAGTAATCTTTTATAGTCGAGGAAAAGTCGAATGACAATGCTATGAAGAGGAGATTGATCGACTAACTAAAAAACTAAACACTCTTAAGTTAGCTCATGAAACAACTCAAGAAGATCATAGAAACTCCTAAGATCTCATGAGAAGCTACGCTTGAGAAGCTCACTCTAGAGCAAGAACATGAGGTTTCTAAAAGCAATCAATGGCGATCTTGAAAGAAGAGTTCTTCATATCTTGCCAATGACTTCTCTTGTCTAATTTCTTGCCCATTAAGACTAAGCATGACAAACATAAGAAAAATTCTTCCTCTAGTAGTAACAATATACCATACTAAAATCCATGTATATTTGCTTCTAGTAGTTCTCTTGATTCCACTAACAATGTTTCAAACCAAGTTACACTTGAGCAAGAAAATAGTTTATTGAAAGGGATCATAGAAAGGTGTCTGCGAAACCTTGCGGAAGCAAGAACTTTGAGGAATTGTTGGCAAACAAAGGAAAGCACTTAGGAAGAATCAAGGAATGGTTTTAAGCGAAGTTCAACGCCGAAGGTGTTGAGATGGGAAGAAAGATCGATATCCTACTCACAGGTTGTTCCTCAAAGGAGAAGTGTGATCCTACTTCTACCAATATGGAACAAGCTCAAGATGACCTTCCACCCACAAGACCACAAGCTAAAAGGCAAGGACAAGCTTCAGAGGGGAAGATTGATGCATTTGATGAAGCACCTCAAGCCATGGTCAAGTGGGTTCCCAAAGGAAACGTCAAGTTCTACTTACGTCAGAAGCTCAACTACAACCCCAAGGATTCCCATCAAAAGATGATGTGGATCGAAGAAGAAGAACTAGAAAGTTCTTGAGGGTGACTCCGCCAACATACTTCACTCCACATTCATTTTGGCAGAAACATGTGCAATCAACTTCCACATGTGCACTGGTTCATGGGTCACAAACCCTCTTGTTGGTTTGAATTCAAGGGACAAAGGTAATCATTGCTTTCATGGACATCATCTATCTGTAGAACTTCAATCTATGTCCATGGATATCCTTGTTTTGTTCCTTGTGGGACTAACCCATATAGGTAATGAAAGTGCAGAATCAAAGGATGGCTCCCAACTCTTGATGATCTTCATCAACATTGAGCATCCACATCTTCAACATCTACATGAAGTCTTCTCGACAACCCAAAGGTTAGTTTGACCCTTTAAAGGGGTTCTCACATCTGAGGGAGCTTTGCTCTAAAGAATTGAGCTAAAGCATCTTCAAATGATGTGAACACATCAATGCTTTATGTAAAGTGGTAACCCCACTTGTTACTTAGCATGATGAGTATGACCTATGATCAAATGTTTCTCATTTGGCTCTAGAATCAATATACTCATATAAAGATGACATGATAAACGACAAATTGTAATGTTAGTAGCTAGAGTTTTGGTTATTGCATGTTTGACACATATTTCATTTGCTGCATCTTATTGTGTGAGCATGTTTGGATGCATGATTTTATCCATTCAAGGACATCCATTTTTTGTTTTGAGTTTTTTAGGTTTACTAGCAAATGGATGGACAAGAATGCCTAAATACCTCCTAGCTATCTATGCTTTCTTGTCTCAAATTCTATTCATGCTTACATCACAAACTTTGAACAAGTCATTTGGACCCTCGGGAGTGAGGGCCTTTCGGGCACCACCGATCCGTCAAGGCTAACTTTAAAACCTTCTAATTTATTTGGTCCGGACAACTCCCTCAAACTCGGTGAACGAAGCATTGATAGATCTGGGTTTCCTCGGTGAAACCGAGTTGTGATTTTCGGCGTGACGAGTGCATAAGCTACCTGCGCGGTTATCTATCTCAGTGCCACCGAGTTTTAACTTCGGTCCACCGGCTGACAAAGGGTATATATTCTCCGAGGGCGCGCGTTGATTTCTCATCAGCGTTTAGCCCCACCTTCTTGCCGTCCCTTGGTCTGGGATCGTCACCATGTCGTCGCACATCGCCCTCGCCGAGTCTCCGTCGCCGTCAGCGGACATCTCCTCCGAGCCGTTGCCGCCGTGAAAAACTCCACCAAGTTAGGGTGAGTTTTGATCCCTCGTGCTCCATCTCCGATT
Source organism: Aegilops speltoides (assembly GCA_021437245.1). Lineage (NCBI taxonomy): Eukaryota > Viridiplantae > Streptophyta > Magnoliopsida > Poales > Poaceae > Aegilops > Aegilops speltoides. The sequence continues at coordinate 3,674 of JAHHZJ010010006.1, forward strand.
CAATGCGTTTGGTTTGCCTAGTATCTTGCCACGATTGAAATCCTCATGTACACAGTTAGTTCGTTTGGACTAGATTCGAGTAAAAGTTTTAGGGTTAGGTTTCCGCGAACACATCTCGGTGAGACCGATTTTACATTTTCGGTATGACCGATTTGGCCTATGGCCATTACTGCACCCCGGTCCAACAGAGTTGTGCAAAATCGGTGTGACGAAATGAGGATTCTGTGAAACCCTAGTGTTTTCGGCGGGACGAAACCCACTTGTCAAACCGAAAGTGGTGTGAAGCTCTGTTTAACACTTGGATTCACGAACCTTAAACTTCGATCGACGAAATGTCTTCTGAAAACCTAATACTAGAATTTGAACTCATTTTTTGCAAAAACTTCGATTTGTGATGACTCTTCTTCTCTGCCTACACCTTATCTATTCACGGGTTGTCGACCATATCGGATGCCGTGTGATCGAGAACAGTCGAGACACCCATTCGAGACATTCGGAGGGCGACTAGTCCGATCCTAGCAGCTCATCGATGATGGTGAAGAGTACACCAAGTGGCATGCCTCCTGCAGCCACGAGCTAGAAAGAAGAGGAATTCGAGATGATGAGGACTCAGATTTTGTTGTTGAGGAAGAGGTGACCTCAAAGCCCAAAAGGAAGGTTGTTGCCAAAGAGCAACAAGGTCAACAAACTAAGAAGGGCACCAACAAAGTCAAGCAGTCAACTGTTGCTAAGAAGCTAAATTTGGGAGAGGCAGCTGCAAGAAAAGTGAAAAAACCTCCAAGAGAAGAGGATAGTGCATGATGACGAGAAGAGGATGAGGATGAGAAGCACCCCAGCCTACTCCTCGAGCGAAGCTCATGGGTGATGCCATTAAAGTTGGAGCCACATCAAAGCCCAAGAAATCTGCTCGCTAAGGCAGCTCCAGCAAACTCTTGCCAAGCCCAAGAAGACCGTCAAAACATTCCAGGTCGAAAAGAACAAGGATGATGTGCCACCGTGTCAGACGATGAAGGACCAGTTTTGAAACTTCGTCCAACTGCCACTACATAATGATGCTCATCCTCAATCGAGGATATGAAGGCAAGGAAAGATAAAGGTCTCGGGCTATGGAGACAAAGCGACCCATATCTGTGAGGAGAAGAACTCTTGTAGATCCAGATTTCACACGGAGAGCAGCGGGACTTCTATGAGACCGTCTTGATGGACAAAAGCCCATAGTCGATGACACCGATATGTTATTGGAAGTACATTGACATGAAAACCAGATTTCTTTCCACATGTGCATGAAAGTTTCCTGCATGTGGAGTTCAGATTTTGTAGGTCGAAAATTGACCAGGTTGGAGCGATGAGATGATAATGCAATTACTATGCCTACTCATTTCTACCGATGGAAAGATTATATGGATGGTGAAGGTCAAGATTTTCTTCATCTGTTGAAGAATGGGCAGAACTTCGAATGCTCGATTACGAGAAGATGATATTGATGTATATGGATTCAAGAAGAATCATGAATCCATGAAGAACATGTACAAAGAGATTCCGGCAAAGGATTTGGGAATCTGGAAGCTCGCTCGATCTACTATCTCGGGCAGGCTTACCTACCACTAATACCATTTTGAGGCATACCTTGATGCCCAAATCGGAGATCATCGCATGATCGGAGGATACTCTATCAACATGCTGCACATACTTGATGAGAAGCACCTTTCAAGGTGATGGACTTGATGGTAGAGACCATTAAGAGGATCTGGTGACGAGAAAAGGTCATGTGGATTTGCCCTTGATTGGATGCTTATCAATGCCAAGTTTGGCACGGGCACATTCTTGTTGGATAGAGAACATTTACCGTTGCAGCGAGCATGAAGACAATGTTGTTGTGATGGATGAGGAGGATCCGACATCTGTTGAAGGTCAAGCCAAGATCGAAGCTGCCAAGAAAGCCAAAGGCGACAAGGAAGCGGACGAGCAGCTAAACCAAAGAGTTTCGGAGAGCAAATTCTTGAAGCTACTCAAAGTTGAACAACACTGCCAGCATTATGCAGTCTCGAGGAGCTTAGAGAGATTGTTGAGGACAAGATCACGCTCTGGGCGTGAAGGTGTGAAGTACAAGTGGACCGTCAACAAGCTCGAGGCGGACATTGAGGAAGCAAAGCGGGAGAAGGAAGAGCTTATCGTGAGATGCGGAGATGACTTAGTCCAGGATTTTCAACAGCAATGCTCCGGTTCCCAAGGACCCCGATCAGCTGCTATTCGATGCACACACGAGGACTAACTTAGGCACCTCCACAGTTCAGGAGTTACTCAACTCCGGCTCCGGTGACCACTCCTCCAGCCAGACATCAGCTGAAGTCTTCGCCGATCTTGTCATATCCACTCCGACATCAACCCGAGGCGGGAGCCCCGGCCAGAGTCCACGGTGGCCTTAGCTCTATGCTTTTTGAACTTTTGGTAACTTGTTGCCAAAGGGGAAAATTGTATAGATCATAGGACTTGAGAGAGAGTGTTGTTGTCTTTGCGCTTTTGCTCTTTCGTTCTTTTGCGGTTTCTTTGAGATACTTTTGGTTTTGAGACATTCGATGTGTTTGATACTCGTTTGATTCTACCTTAATGAGTGCTTGGTGGTACTATGCTTTAATGTGTGCTTAATGCTTATCATATGCTATTCCTATCTTGTATGACCATTTACTCATGTCTTGGTGATTAGGTGCATCTGTTCATTCTTATCATTTTGTCGCTCCACCAAGATGTATGTGACATGGAAGAGTGACCCATGATCCTGTCGATTGTGCATTTGCATTCAAGCATAAATCTTAAATAATGCACAAATTTAGGGGAGCTCTTGCTTATCACATACTTCTCAAAGCGACGATATTATTCATTGATTATATCCTTTGTCGAGCTTTGATCTATATGTTGTCATCAATTACCAAAAGGGGAGATTGAAAGTGCAACTAATCCCGGGTGGTTTTGGTAATTAATAACAACATATATATCATTGAACTAATAGTTACTTGAGAATCATTTGAGAGATTCGATGATATGGGTATGGCAAGGATGAAGAAGTGGACCCCCAAAATGCTAAGGCAAGCATTGGCAAAAGCTCAAGACTCCATTTTTGGTTTAGTGATCCAAGATCACATTGAGTCCATAGGAAAAGCCAATACTATTAAAGGGGATGAGGTTATGATGATGATCGGTTGCTCAAGTGCTTAGTGATACATCTCCTAAACTATCAAACTTTCTTCCATATACACTCATAAGTAGTCTCGGTCCCACGATTTTCCAAACTCAGTCCTGCAAGATGAACCACCTCAGCCATAAGCCAAACCCTAGAAAACTTCGGATTTTCGATTAGAACTTCGGTCTCACGAAACTTGAGTTGCCAAGCCACGTAACCCGTCATCAAATCGGTGTCACCGAGATGATGAAATCGGTCCCAAAATTGGCATGCTCTTGTCATTGCCGAATCGGACTAACAAGAGATTGTATTTGGTCCCACGAAAATCCCAACGTTCACATTATTTGAACTTTCGGTCTCACGAGTTGTCAACCGGTCCCAGTTGCTCAAATGTGTTAGCAGTTGGATTTTGTGTGGAGGCTATAAATACCCTCCACCCCTCTTCATTAGTGGAGAGCCATCGGAAAGAACTACCACTCCTACCTTACATTTACGAAGAGAACTACCTACCCTTGTGTTGAGATCAAGTTGCTCCCTCCCACCATATGAAGCTTGATCTCTAGCCTTCCCAAGTTGCTTTCCACTCAATCCTTTCTTCCACCAGCCAAATCGGTGAGGAGAGTTGAGTGTTGGGGAGATTATCATTTGAAGCACAAGAGCAAGGGTTCATCATCATCTACAACATCTATTACCTTTTGGAGGTGGTGCCTCCTAGATTGGTTAGGTGTAAGCGGAGCCTCCGTCATCGAGATGTGGAGTTGAACCAAGAAGTTTGTAAGGCAAGGAGATCGCCTACCGTGAAGATCTACCCAGTAAGGCTAGTCCTCCGTGGGCGTGAGGCCATGATGGAATAGACAAGGTTGCTTCTTCGTGGACCCTTGTGGGTGGAGCCCTCCGTGGACTCTGCCGTTACCCTCAGTGGGTTGAAGTCTCCATCAGCGTGGAAATGCGATAGCACCACCTATCGGAACCACGAGAAAAATCACCCGTCTCCAAAATGCGTTTGCTCTTCTCCACCTCTCTTTACTACATGTGCAATTTACTTTCCGCTGCCTATACTCTAGAATTGCATGTGTAGGGTGATGCTTGACTTGATCATAATTGTGAATCTAAAAACTGTTCTTTGTCAAAAGGCAGAATTTTATATTGTCAAGTAGTCTAATCACCCCCCTCTAGACATACTTCGATCCTAACTACTTTTAAATGGGCGATGTGGAAGATTAGCTTTTCAGACGGGAGTTGTCGGATGAACCGAACACAATTCTAGTGGTAGAGAGCCGTCAATGGGCATGTGGACTGGCATCACTCCTTTAAAGCAAGTGTTGTTATGGTATTTTGGTTGGGTCTATCCCCATTCGCGGATTGTATCCACGATATAGTAGGTTTAGATCCTTTGCCGCCGTCCATTGGGACTTGTGTATTGTATTGTTAATTATAGGATCTAGTATCAGGCAGTCCATCCTATGTTCGGATACTTGGAGTAATCCGGATGGTCGAAGGTGATTGGTTTTGACATCGATTCCGGGATTCATTGGGGTGGACCGTGCGGTGTGCTTTAGTGGGCGCCTCTCCTGTTGTCACATGAAGTGAGTTTACTATTTTGACCTCTTGTGGGAAGTTCCTTTGTTTGCCGGTGCTTTGCTTGTGGAGTTCATCATCGTCCTCACTTAGTGTTTCGAGCCCCTTGTGTTCGGCATTAAGTCGGTGGTTGTTTAAAGACCCAACAATCTCTGTGGGTATGGTTTGCGAGCTTCTGGAGGTGCTATGGATTTGGCATATCTTGTCCAAGATTTTGTTTAGGTTAGATAGCTCGTCGCTATTGTCCTTGAGAGCGGTGTTTTGTTGTTACTGCGAGCTTTTGAATTCGGCATTGATTGCCGTGCTCTTTGGGTCATTTCCCTTAGTCGGCTGGTCCTTTGCGTCGTGGTTTCATTCCATCCTGACCTCGGATGTACTTGGGTCGTTGGTCTTGCATCTTGCCGCCAGCTATCCTCTCCAGCATAAGCGGGTCATGAGGCTTTAGTCGGCCATTGTTCTTGGCTTTTCCTGGCGAGGTGTCTGGCGAGCCATTTGTCTTGGACATTATGTTTGAAGGCTGCTAAGGCTTGGCGTCGAACATTCGACTATTTGGTTCTTTTGGTGAGGAACCTGTTCGAGAATTTCTGGTGACTCTCGGGCTGTTGAGTTATGTGACTTAAATCATCGCATCCGGAGGCGGACATAAGTCCCCTGAAACTTGCAAAGCATCCTCGAGCTCTTCCCAACTTCAATGGTATTTTACGGGAGGCTTTTGAGCCAATGCGGGCTGGCCCTTTGAGCTTGAGGGTAAGTACTTTATGGCGTGGAGGTCATCTCCTCTAGCCATGTGTATGTGCAGGATGTAATCCTCAATCCAGACTCCGGGGTCTGTTGTTTCGTCGTATGCCTCTATATTTACGGGCTTGAATCCCACTGGAAATTCATGATCCAGCACCTCATCGGTGAAACATAGGGGGTGTGTGGCGCCCCTGTAGTTGGGTGTGCCGTGATTTTCGAATGCTCGACGTGTTGTGTTGCTTTCTAGAGCTGGCTTTCTTGGCCCATAGATGGACCTGGCGGGCCATCCTTTTGTGAGATCCTTATGTGGATCCGTGCCTCCTTGTGTCTTGGCGCCGCTTGCGCTCTTTGTTTGTCATGTGGTCGTCTATCCGACCGGAGGCTTCTTTGTTTTTTATTGTGGGGCTCTCGGCCTCCTCGTCAAATCGGGCAATAGTTTGCGCTTTGGGTAGCTCTTTGCTTGCGTATGTCGCCGTGTTGTCTGGGTCTTGGTACTTTGCTCCATCTCATTACGAGTACATCTTCCGCTGTTTTGAGCTTCAGCTACGCTTCTTGGACTTAGTGCAATGGCGCGAGCCTTTTGTGGAAGCTCTTCTGCTCCAACGATGTGTCGGCGTGAGATCATCCGGATTGTTGTTTCGCGGGATGGATTGCTTATCAATTCATCCTGTTGGATGGTTGCTTGGCGGCATGCTCGTCGTCCTTGGTTAGCCTGCTCTATAGCTGGAGTCTGTATGGAGTCTTGTTATTGTCGAGGCAGGACTTTGGGCGGCGCTTGCGTGCCGTTTACTATTTTTCGGAGGAATTATCCTTGCAGCATCCGTTGTTCCTCGTTATCGCTTTCTTTAGGTGTATCCACCATATATACATCGTGAGTTGAGGTGGCCTTCCGTGCTCTGGGCTGGTTCTTAATCGTCTCCGGCATCGTCGTCCATACCGTCGATGTCTTGGTCGAAGTCTATCATATCGGTTAAGTCATCGGCGGTGTCTATAAAGTGGGTGGTGGGTGGGCTTTGAATTTCTTACGTCATCCGCATCCCAACCGTCGACCGTAATCCAGCCAGGGCTCTCGATAAAGAGATACTTGCGAATTCGAGGATGTCGCCAAAAGGCGAGTCTTGAAAAGATGTCCATGCAGTGAACTCCATGATCGGCGAATCGGATTCGATTGGAAGGACGCAGGAGGTTGAATCTGGCGAGAGTCCGGCACCTTGAGTCACGAGCTTCACAAGGGCGAGGTCGGTATTCGGCTCCATCGCCGTAAGTAGCAGCCCGGCGGTGTACATCCACCATCCTCGTCGGGCGATCGGCTCCGAGTTAAGGTGCGAGCGGACTCTTGTGCGGCCTCGGGCACTATCCGGCAGGAGCTAAATCATGCCCATCTGACGGTCGGCGCATCGGCTATAGCTCGAATCCGTCGAAGATCAAGTCTCTGTGGATGTCGGCCGTATAGTTCAAACTTCAAATCGACCGATGGCGGGCGTAGCTTTTGATCTGCTCCGGATGGCCAGCGAATTGCCCATGATGCAAACCGCCGAATACAAAGATCTGTCGGGAGAAAGTCTCACCTGGACGCGTCGTTGTTGTTGATCGAAGGAGCCATCGGACCTATGGGTGGCGACACGGAGGAACTCTCAATGAAAGCACCAATGTCGATTGTCAAAACCGGCGGATCTCGGGTAGGGGTCCCGAGCGTGTGTCTAAGCGGATGGTAACGGGAGACAAGGGACCGATGTTTTTACCGAGTTGGGCCCTCTCGATGGAGGTAAAACCGTACTCTGCTTGATTGATATTGATGATATCGGTAGTACAAGAGTAGATCTACCACGAGATCAAGGAGGCTAAACCCTAGAAGCTAGCCTATGGTATGATTGTTGTTAGTCCTCTGGACTAAAACCCTCCGGTTTATATAGAACCTTTGGAGAGGGCTAGGGTTACATAGAGTCGGTTACAATGGTAGGAGATCTACATATCCGTATTGCCAAGCTTGCCGTCACGCCAAGGAAAGTCCCATCCGGACAGGGCGAGTCTTCAATCTTGTATCTTCATAGTCTTGGAGTCCGGCCAATGATGATAGTTCGCTATCGGACACCCCTAGTCGAGGACTCCTCACCCACCATCCACATTTTAGCGCGCAGGAACTGCGGCGGTCGGGACCCACCTAGTCGAAGCATCGTGGCGTTGTCATTACAGTCGCGAACATGCGTACATATATCTTGGTCAATGTAGAGGCATGCCGTGTCGTAGTAGAGCGTGTGCGTGTAGTAGTAGAGCGCCGTAGCATGTACCGTACGTCAGCGCGAGGTGCAAGAAAGAAAATCTGACCACATATGTGCACATCTGGTGAGGTCTCGAGCGCCTAATCAGCGCATCGTCTGGCGAGGCTCGTGTTCATGGGGAAGCAGCGAATCGTCGTGTTCATGGGGAGCAGGAATGCGTCGTGTTCATGGGGAGAGCAGCGGAATCGTCATGTTCATGGGGAAGCGCGGAATCGTCATGTTCATCGGGAAGCGCGGAATGCGTAGTGTTCGCCGGGAAGCGCAGGCAGCGTGGAGCCAACCGGCTTGGGCGGAACGGCGATGAAGCGAGGCATGGCGTCGCAGAAGCGGACGAAATGGACCTCCTACGGTAAGCAGGAGTCTGTTGATCGAGAGGGTGTGGCGTACCGCCAAAGCGGAGAAGCGGACCTCCTACGGTCGAGCAGGGAGTCTGTTCATCCGGGAGGGTGGCGTCGCAAAGCGGCCAAAGCGGACTTGTGTTGGGCTACGGTGAAAGCAGGGGAGGGTGTGGCGTGCGCAAAGCAGGACTCCACGGGATCTGTTCATCTCCACCATCGACCTCCTCCAGCCTCCACGGGCTACCGTCGACCTCCTCCAGCCTCCACGGGCTCCTGTTCATCCAACCTCCACCGCGCGCTACTCCACCGGCTATTGTTCAACCACCCCTCCACGGGCACCCCTCCACCGTCTACTGTTCATCCAGCCCTCCACACCACGTCGTCCTATTCAACCACCCCTCCATGGGCACCCCTCCACCGTCTACTGTTCATCCAACCCTTCACACCATGGGGTCCTGTTCAACCACCCCTTCACGGCCACCCCTCCACCGTCTACTGTTCATCTAGCCCTCCACACCACGGGTTCCTGTTCATCCAGAGAGCAACGCCACCGCTCACCGTTCATCCAACCCCCCAAGCGCTCACAGTTCATCAATCGATCGGCTTGATTAGCGGCGATGGCGAAGAATCGCTCCATCGAGTTCGATTAACAGCCATCGATCGATCCCTTGGTTCGATAAGCGTACTGCGGTCTGTCGCTTCCGGGTTGATTAGAGCCCAAAGCCTCGCTCGGGTTGATTAGAGCCAGCGCCTACCGCGCACTGCGACTGAGAGAAAGCGCGCACGCTCTCCCACCGTAACGACAACTCCCCAAAATTTTCCTCCCCTCGCTTCTACCACGGTTTTTTCGTCATGGGCGACCCAAAGAATGTCATGCAGCTGCGTCTCAGCCCGCCAGGATGAAAAGCCCATTTTACTCATGATTTTTGTCATAGAAGTAGGCCCACCACATCTATGATGATCGGGTTTTGTCACATTATCGTCATAGAAGTGTCATCGTATGAGAAAAAATTTCGTTTGGCCCAAAATGTCCGGATGTGTCCTTTTTTGTAGTGCTGGCCAATAACCAACGGCGGGATCGGATACCCATGTTGGCTCCACATGTTCCACGATGATCTCATCGGATGAACCACGATGTCAAGATTCAAGCAATCCGTATACAATTCCCTTTGTCAATCGATGCGTTACTTGCCGAGACTCGATCTCGATATCCCAATACCTCGTTCAATCTCATTACGGCAAGTCACTTTACTCGTTACGAATGCATGATCCGTGACTAACTACTTAGTCACATTGAGCTCATTATGATTTTGCATTACCAAGTGGGCGAGATACCTCTACTCATGCGGAGTGACAAATCCGATCTCGATTCGTGCCAACCCAATAGACACTTTCGGAGATACCTGTAGTGCACCTTTATAGCCACCCGATTCGTTGTGACGTTTGGCACACCAAAGCATTCCTACGGTATCAGGAGTTGCCGATCTCATGGTCTAAGGAAATGATACTTGACATTAGAAAATCTCTAGCAGACGAACTACGATCTTGTGCTATGCTTAGGATTGGGTCTTGTCCATCACATCATTCTCCTAATGATGTGATCCCGTTATCAATGACATCCAATGTCCATAGTCGGAAACCATGACCATCTATTGATCACGAGCTAGTCGACTAGAGGCTCACTAGGGACATGGTGTGGTCTATGTATTCA
>JAHHZJ010010010.1:0-10371 GCA_021437245.1 Aegilops speltoides
ATAAGAAAACTAGTTAAGGGTGAAGTGACGATGTGTGTTGAAAGTAGTTTCAAGATTGATATGATCATCATCCACTCCTATACTTTGGGTTAGTGTTGAACCTAAATAAATGTTATTTGGTGTTTGCATTGAGCATGAATATGATTTGATGTGTTTATTGAATACGATTATTCATTTAAAATCGAGAATAATTGTTTTACTTTACATGAATAAAACCTTCAATGGTCATACCCCAATGAAAATGGTTCATTGGATCTCAATCGTATGATAACATATTCATAATATTGAAACCAAAAGATGCAAAGTTAATAATGATAGTGCAACTTATTTGTCTTCTTTTTTAAATCATATTGGTGTAAAGGCAGAAGAAACTCCATCTTGATGGGATTTTGGAATCACTTGATTATGAATCACTTGATGCTTGGAATCATGCCTCTTGGGAAGAGATAAAAGCCGTTCTCCGGAACATTGGGCAAATTTGTTGGAAATCATACATCGATGTATGTGGTCCGATGAATATTAAGGCTCATGACAAGTATCTTATTTTCCCTTCCAGATGATTTGAGGATTGGGTATATCTACTTGATGAAACATAAGTGAAATAGTTGAAAGGTTCAAAAAATTTGAGTGAAGTGGAAAAATCATCGTAACAAGAAAATAAGGTTTCTGATCTCGGAGACAAATATTTGATTTGAGTTTGGTCTTCAATTAAAACAATGTGGAATAGTTTCACAAATTCATCCAGGAACACCACATCATAATGGTGTATCGAGCGTCATAAATACTTTATTGGATATAGTACAATCTATGATGTTTCTTACCGATTTACCAATATCGTTTTGGGATCATGCATTAAAACACTGCATTCACGTTAAATAGGGCACCATCTAAATCCGTTGAGGCGACACTATATGAATGGGTTTAGCAAAAACCAAAGTTTGTTTCTTAAAGTTTGGGGCTGCGATGCTTATGTGAAAAAGTTTCATCTGATAGCTCAAACCCAAATCGGAGAATCTTCATAGAATACCCAAAGGAAATTGTTGGGTACACCCTATCCAGATCCGAAAAACATTCGTTGCTAATAAATGGATCCTTTCTGAAGGAGTTTCTCTCGAAAAGAAGTGAGTGGGAGGAAAGTAGAACTTGATGAGGTAAGTACCTTCTCCTTATTGGAAAGTAGTTCATCACGTTTCCTTCTCACCAATTAGTGAAAGCTAAATGATGATCATGTAACCGATCAAGTTACTACGAATCTTAGGTAAACCGGTGTGAGATCCGCGGTGTCGGTAATCCTGTTCGGAAGTCATGTAACTAGATCATGATGAACCTACAAACTATGAGAAGCGATGATGAGCCAGATTCTGAAATGGCTTGAGGCCATGAAATCGAGATGAGATCCATGTGGAAACAAAGTATGGACTTTGGTGGGTTGCGATGTCGGCAAGCCATATTGTATAAATGGATCTTCAAGGAAGGGGCGTTGATAGTAGTGTTACTATCTACAAAGCTCGACTTTCATAAAAAGGTTTTGACAAGTTCAAGGTGTTGACTACAATGAGATTTTCTCGTTGGCGATGCTTAAGTCTGTCAAATCATGTTAGCAATTGCCACAATTTATGAAATTTGGCAAATGGATGTAAAACTGCATTCTGAATGGGTTTCGGAGGAAGAGTTGTATGTGATGCAACGGAAGGTTTATCGATCCAAAGGGGCTAACAAAAGTGTGCAAAGCACCATCTATGGACTGGTGCAAGCATCTCGGAGTTGGAATATCGCTTTGATGTTGATCAAAGCATATAGTTTATCTGGACTTGCGGTGAAGCCAATTTACAAGAAAGTGAGTGGGAGCACTCCGGCATTTACGATAAGTATATGTGAATGACATATTGGATGGAAATAATGTAGAATTATTGCAAAGCATAAAGGAGTGTTTGAAAAGTTTTTCAAAGAAAGACCTCGGTGAAGCTTTACATATTGAGCATCAAGATCTATAGAGATAGATCAAGATGCTTGATAAGTTTTTCAATGATTACATACCTTGACAAGATTTTGAAGTAGTTCAAAATGGAGCGATCAAAAAAGAGTTCTTGCACGTGTTACAAGGTGTGAAATTGAAAGACTCAAAACCCGACCACGGGAAGAAGAAAAGAAAAGTCATTTCCTATGCCTTGGCCGGTTCTATAAAGTATGCCATCTTGTGTACCAGATCTATTGTATACCCCTTTGAGGTTTGGCAAGGGGTACAATAGTGATCTAAAGTAGATCACTAGGCGGTCAAAATTATCCTTAGTGGAATAAGGATATGTTTCTCGGTTATGGAAGTGACAAAGGTTGGAAATGCGTAAAGGGGTTACGTCGATGCAAGTTTTGACACTAATCTGGATGACTCTAAGTCTCGATCTAGATACATATTGAAAGTGGGAGCAATTAGCTAGAGTAACCGTGCGAGCATTGTAGACATAGAAAAATTGCAAAATACATAACGGATCTAAATGTGAAAGACCGTTGACTAAGACTCTCTAAAGCAAAACAAATCACACTTTAGTACTCTTTGGGTATTAATCACATAGCAATGTGAACTAGATTCTGAATCTAAAACCCGGGCTTGGTCACATGGCGATGTGAACTATGATGTTTCACATGATGATGTGAACTATCGATGTTAATCACATGGTGATGTGATCTAGATTATTGACTCTAGTGCAAGTGGGAATGAAGGAAATATGCCTAGAGGCAATAATAAAGTTATTATTTATTTCCTTATTTCATGATAAATGTTTATCATTCATGCTAGAATTGTATTTGGAAACATGATACATGTGTGAATGCATAGACAAACAAGATGTCACTAGTATGCCTCTATTAGACTAGCTTGTTAATCAAAGATGGTTATGTTTCCGACCATGAACAAAGAGTTGTTATTTGATTAACAAGGTCACATCATTAGTAGAATGATCGATTGACATGACCCATTCCATTAGCAGCACCACGATCGTTTAGTATGTTGCTCTTGCTTTTATCCATGACTTATACATGTTCCGTAACTATGAGATTATGCAACTCCGTTTACGGAGGAACACTTTGGGTGCTAAAGCGTCCTAGCAAGGCGGGTGATTATAAAGGATACTACAGTGTCTCCAAAAGGGGATGTTGGGTTGGCGTATTTGAGATTAGGTTTTGTCACTCCGATTGTCGGGGAGGTATCTCTGGGCCCTCGGTTGGCACATCCTGAAGCCTTGCAAGCACTACAACTAATGAGTTAGTTTGAGATGATGTATTGGAACAAGTAAAAGACTTGCGGTAGCAGATTGAACTAGGTATTGGATCCAACGATCGAATCTCGGGCAAGTTATACCGATGACAAAGGGAACAACGTATGTTTTTGGGTCGACGATAAAGATCTTAAGTAGAAATGTAGGAACCAATATGGGCATCCAGGTCCCGCTGTTGGTTATTGAGGGAGGCGTGTCTGGTCATGTCTACATGTTCTCGAAGTAAGGGTCCCTGCAGCAAGGTTTCGATGGATTATTATTAGTTTATGTATTTTGATGTACCAAAAAGTTGAGTCCGGATGTGATCACGGACATGGGAGTCTCGAAATGGTCGAGACATAAAGATTAATATATTGGAAGCCTTGTTTGGAGTTGGAATGGTTCGGGGAAAAAGAATTTTAAGAATCTTAGGGAGGTTCGGAACCCCGGGGAAAATGGGCCTCGGTGGGCCTCGGGAAGAGGAGGGGCCGGCCGGGGTGGCCGCGCCCTCTCCCCGGTCGAATAGGACAAGGAGGCGGTGAAGAAATATGCCCTAGAGGCAATAATAAAGTTATTATTTATTTCCTTATTTCATGATAAATGTTTATTATTCATGCTAGAATTGTATTAACGGAAACATAATACATGTGTGAATACATAGACAAGCAGTGTCACTAGTATGCCTCTACTAGACTAGCTTGTTAATCAAAGATGGTTAAGTTTCCTAACCATAGACAAAGGAGTTGTTATTTGATTAACAAGGTCACATCATAGTTGAATGATCGATTGACATGACCCATTCCATTAGCTTAGCACCCGATCGTTTAGTATGTTGCTATTGCTTTTATCCATGACTTATACATGTTCCTATAACTATGAGATTATGCAACTCCGTTTGGAGGAACACTTTGGGTACTACCAAGCGTCTAGCATGCGGGTGATTATAAAGTACTACGGTGTCTCAAAGGCGGATGTTGGGTTGGCGTATTTGAGATTAGGTTTTGTCACTCCGATTGTCGGAGAGGTATCTCTGGGCCTCTCGGTATACACATCACTAAAGCCTTGCAAGCAATACAACTAATGAGTTAGCTGTGAGATGATGTATTAGGAGCGAGTAAAGAGACTTGCGTGCGAGATTGAACTAGGTATTGGATACAAGCGATCGAATCTCGGGCAAATAACGTACGATGACAAAGGGAACAACGTATGTTGTTATGATCGACCGACAAAGATCTTCGTAGAATATGTAGGAACCAATATGGGCATCGGTCCGCTATTGGTTATTGACCGTGAATAGTTCTAGGTCATGTCTACATTGTTCTCGAACCGTAGGTCCTTGCGCTTAAGGTTTCGATGGCAGTTATTATGAGTTTATGAGTTTTGATGTCGAAGAAGTTGAGTCCGGATGTGATCACGGACATGGCGAGTCTCGAAATGGTCGAGACATAAAGATTGATATATTGAAGCCTATGTTTGGAGTTGGAATGGTTCGTAACAGAATTCTGGAATCTGGGAGGTTACGAAACCCCAGGGGTAAATGGCCCTCGGTGGGCCTTGAGGAGAAGAGGAGGCGGCGAGGTGGCCGCCTCCCAGTCCGAATAGGACAGGAGGGGCGCCCTCTCCTCTTCCCCTCCCAATCCTATTCCAACTAGGAAGAGTCCTACTCGGTGGGAGTAGGACTCCTCGCGCCTATCTAGGCGCGGCCTCCCCTCCCTCCTTTATATCGAGGGGGCACCCCATAACACACAAGTTTGATCTACGGATCGTTCCTTAGCCGTGTGCGGTGCCCCCTCCACCATATTCCACCTCGGTCATACCGTCCGAAGCTTAAGCGAAGCCTGCGTGAAACATCAAGATCGTCCTGCGCGTCGTCTTGTGGAACTCTCCTCGACACTCGGCTGGATCGGAGTATGAGGGCGTCATCGAGCTATCGTGTGTCAAGAACTTCGGGCGCGAATGCTTGGCGCAGGATCGTCGGATCGCGAGGAGAGCGTCTGACTACTTCCCTCGTTGTGATCGCTTCGCCGGGTCTCTGAGAATGCGTAGACAACACTCTCCCTCTCGTTGCTATACATCACCATGATCTTGCGTGTGCGTAGGAAAATTTTGAAATTACTCGTTCCCCAGCGGTGGCATCCGAGCCTAGGTTTTTATGGTTTGATGTTTTGCGAGTAGAACACAAGTGAGTTGTGGGCGATACAAGTCATACTACCTACCGACATGTCATACTTTGGTTCAGCGGTATTGTGAGATGAGCGGCCGGACCGACATTACTGCGTGCGCTTACGCGAGCTGGTTTCACCGCTCTGAGCATTCGTTGCTTAAAGGTATGGCGGGTGTCATCTCTCACTTTAGTTGAGCGAGTGTGGCTCGCCGGTCCTTGAGAAGGTTAAAGCGGAGTCTATTGTGAAATATCGTTGTGGTTTTGATGCGTGGGTGAGTGGTTCTTGCTTAAGCCGTAGCAGCCACGTAAAATTTGCAACAACAAAGTAGAGGGCGTCTAACTTGTTTTAGCGGGGCATGTTGTGATGTGATATGGTCAAGGCGTGATGCTATATTTTATTGTATGAGATGATCATGTTTTGTAACGAAGTTATCGAGCAATGGCTGGAGCCATATGGTTGTGCTTTATTGTATGCAATGCAATGCATACATAATGCTTTACTTTATCACTAAGCGGTAGCGATAGTCGTAGAAGCATAAGTTTGGCGAGCGACAACGATGCTCGATGGAGATCAAGGTGTCGGCGCGGTGGCGATGGTGATCATGGTGGTGCTGCAAGATGGAGATCATGAAGCACAAGATGATGATGGCCATATCATATCACTTATATTGATTTGCATGTGATGTTTATCCTTTATGCATCTTATCTTGCTTTGATTGCGGTAGCATTATAAGATGATCTCTCACTAAATTATCAAAAGTGTTCTCCCGGTATGCCGTTGCCAAAGTTAAATCGTGCCCGGACACCGCGTGATGATCGGGTGTGATAAGCTCTCGTCCATCTAGCGGGTGCAAGCCAGTTTTGCACACTGAGAATACTCGGGTTATACTTGCGAGCCTAGCATATCGATATGGCCTCGGAACACGGAGACGAAAGGTCGAGCTTGAATCATATAGTAGATATGATCAACATAAGATGTTCACCATTGAAAACTACTCCATTTCCG
Source organism: Aegilops speltoides (assembly GCA_021437245.1). Taxonomy (NCBI): domain Eukaryota; kingdom Viridiplantae; phylum Streptophyta; class Magnoliopsida; order Poales; family Poaceae; genus Aegilops; species Aegilops speltoides. The sequence continues at coordinate 6,422 of JAHHZJ010010010.1, forward strand.
TGATGATCGGTTATGGTTTAGTTGATTTGGATCACGTGATCACTTAGATGACTAGAGGATGTACGTCTAAGTGGGAGTTCTTAAGTAATATGATTAATTGAACTTAAATTTATCATGAACTTAGTCCTATTAGTATTTTGCAAATTATATTTGTAGATCAATAGCTCGCGTTGTTGCTTTCATATGTTTGTTTTTGATATGTTCCTAGAAAATTGTGTTGAAAAATGTTAGTAGCAATGATGCGGATTCGATCCGTGGTGGGAGGTTTATCCTCATTGCTGGGAAAATTATGTCCTTAATGCACGGGTACAGACCTATTGGGGAAGCGGTCAAGCGTTAGAGCGTTTGGCTGGCTCAATATGATGACTACTTGATAGTTTAAGTGCACCATGTAACCTTAGAATCGGTACTTCAAAGGCGTTTTGAGCGTCATGGACCATATGAGATGTTCGGGAGTTGAAGTTAATATTTCAAGCAAATACCGAGTTGAGAGATATGAAGTCTTCAACAAGTTCTATAGCTAAAAGATGGAGAGAATCCTCAACTAGTGAGCATGTGCTCGGATTGCAGGTACTACAATCGCTTGAATCAAGTGGGAGTTAATCTTCCGGATAAGATAGTGATTGACGAATTCTCTAGTCACCATCACCAAGTTAGTAGAACCGTGATGAACTATAATATGTAAGGGATAAGAAAGGATTCCCAACTCTTCTGATGCTAAAATGGGAAGGTAGAAATCAAGAAAAAACATCAAGTGTTGATGGTTAACAAGACCACTAGTTTCAAGAAAAGGGCAAAGGGATAAAGGGGAACTTCAAGTAGATTGACAAGCAAGTTGTCACTCCCACGAAGAGACCCAAATGCGGACCTAAGCTTGAGACTAAGTTTCTCTCAAAGGGTATTCTTTGAGCAGAACTACCCCAAGTATTTGGCGGATAAGAAGGATGGCAAAGTAAACAAAGGTATATTTGATATACATGTGGCTTTACTAGTGTTTATAGCAACCCCTCGGTATTTTGGTCTTGGTTGGGTTGCTAAGGTAGTAACTTGAAACAGGGTTGCAGAATAAGCGAAACTAGTTAAGGGTGAAGTGACGATGTGTGTTGAAAGTAGTTTCAAGATTGATATGATCATCATCCACCTCCCTATACTTTCGGATTAGTGTTGAAACTAAATAAATGTTATTTGGTGTTTCGTTGAGCATGAATATGATTTGATCGTGTTTATTGCAACGGTTCTTCATTTAAGTAAAGAATAAACTTGTTGTTCTGTTTAAGAATAAAACCTTTATGGTTTTAACACCAATGAAAATGGTTCATTGGAATCTTGAATCGTTAATGATACACATATTCATAATATTGAAACCAAAAATACAAAGTTAATAATGATATGCAAACTTAATTTTGGCATTGTTTGGTTTCATATTTGGTGTAAACGCATGAAGAAACTCCATTTGATGGACTTTTTGGAATCATTAATTAAGAAATCCTTGTGCTTTTGCAACCGTGCCTTTTGGGCAAAGATGACTAAAACTCCGTTCTCGAAACAATGGAACAAACTCTTGACTTATTGGAAATAATACATACCGATGTATGCGATCCAATGAGTGTTGATGCTTGGAAATATCGTTATTTTGACCTTCACAAGATGATTTGAGCGGAATATGGGTATATCTACTTGATGAAGCATAAATGCGAAATAGTTGAAAGGTTCAAAGAATTTGAGTGAAGTGGAAAAATCATCGTAACAAGAAAATAAAGTTTCGTGATCCGATCCGGAGCGAATATTTGAGTTCTGATTTGGTCTTCAATTAAAACAATGTGGAATAGTTTCACAGCTCCGCCACGGAACATCACAATGTTATGGTGTGTCCAAACATGTACCTTTATTGGATATAGTGCAATCTATGATGTTTCTTACCGATTTACCAATATCGTTTTGGGATCATGCATTAGAGACAACTGCATTCACGTTAAATAGGGCACCATCTAAATCCGTTGAGATGAACTATTGGAATTGGTTTAAAGAAACCAAGTTGTCGTTTCTTAAAAAGTTTGGAGTTCGATGCTTATGTGAAAAAGTTTCATCGATAGGCTGGAACCCTCGGAGAAATCCGTCTTCATAGGATACCCAAAAGGGGCGTTGGGTACACCTTCTATCCCAGTCTGAAGGCAAGACATTCGTTTAAGAATGGATCCTTTCTAGAAGAGTTTCTCTCGAAAGAAGTGAGTGGGAGGAAAGTAGAACTTGATGAGGTAATTGTACCTTCTCCTTACTTGAAAAGTTTGTCAAGAAACGGTTTCGAGACATTCACCAAATAGTGAGGAAGTTGATGATGTTGATCATGAAACGGATCAAATTCTTTGAGAACCTCGTAGATCAACCAGAGTAAGATCCGCCCAAGTGATCGGTAATCCTGTTAAAATCATGCTACTAGATCATGATGAACCTACAAACTATGAAGAAGCGATGGTGAGCCCGATTCCATAAAATGGCTTGAGGCCATGAAATCGAGATGGGATCCATGTATGAAAACAAAGTATGGACTTTGGTTGACTTGCCGGGTGGCAAGCAATAGAAAACAAGTGGATCTTCAAGAAGAAGGGCCGGCCGGTAATATTCTTGTCTACAAAGCTCGACTTTGCCAAAAGGTTTTTGACAAGTTCAAGGGATTGACTACGATGGGACCTTCTCACCCGTGGGATGCTTAAGTCTTCCGAATCATGTTAAATTGGCATTTTATGATTATGAAATTTGGCAAATGGATGTAAAACGCATTCTGAATGGATTTACGGAAGAAGAGTTGTATATGATGCAACGAAGGTTTATCGATCCAAAGGGAGCTAACAAAGTGTGCAAGCTCCGGATCCATTTATGGACGGTGCAAGCATCTCGGAGTTGGAATAAGCGCTTTGATAGTGTGATCAAAGCATTTGGGTTTATCTGAGACTTTTGGGCATTTACAAGAAAGTGGTGGGAGCTCTGCATTTACGATATTATATGTAGATGACATATTCTGATGGAAATGAATAATTCTGGATAGCATAAAGGGATACTTGAAGGGAGTTTTCAAAGAAAGACCTCGGTAAAGCTGCTCACATATTGAGCATCAAGATCTATAGAGATAGATCAAGGGGCGATAAGTTTTTCAATGAGTACATACCTTGACAAGATTTTGAAGTAGTTTAAAATGGAGATCAAAAAGAGTTCTTGCGTGTTACAAGGTGTGAAATTGAGTAAGACTCAAAACCCGACCAGGCGGGAAGATAGAAAGAGAATGAAAGTCATTCCTATGCCTTGGCCATAGGTTCTATAAAGTATGCCATCTTTGTACCAGATCTATTGTATACCCCTTGAGTTTGGCAAGGGAGTACAATAGTGATCTAGGGTGATCCGGGAAGGGTCAAAATTATCCTTAGTGGAATAAGGATATGTTTCTCGATTGTGGAAGTGACAAAAGGTTAAACGTAAAGGTTACGTCGATGCAAGTTTTGACGATGGGACTCTAAGTCTCGATCTAGATACATATTGAAATGGGGCAATTAGCTAGAGTAGCCTGGGAGCATTGTAGACATAGAAAAATTGCAAAATACATAGCGGATCTGAATGTGAAAACCGTTGACTAAGACCTCTCACAAGCAAAACATGATCACACCTTAGTACTCTTTGGGTGTTAATCACATAGCGATGTGAACTAGATTCTGACTCTAGTAAACCCTTTGAGTGTTGGTCCATATTGATGTGAACTATAGGTGTTAATCACATGGTGATGTGAACTATTTTTGGTAAATCACATGGCGATGTGAACTAGATTATTGACTCTAGTGGTGGGAGGGAAGGAAATATGCCCTAGAGGCAATAATAAAGTTATTATTTATTTCCTTATTTCATGATAAATGTTTATTATTCATGCTAGAATTGTATTAGGAAAATAATACATGTGTGAATAC
>JAHHZJ010010013.1:0-10566 GCA_021437245.1 Aegilops speltoides
CGATTATAGGATCCAATATCAAAGCAGTCCATCCTGCGTTTGAATACCTCTGGAGTAATCCGGATGGTGAAAGTAATTGGTTGTGACATCCAATCTCGGGATTCGCTGGGGTGGACCGTCGCGCGTACTTTAGTAGGTGCCGCACTATTTTTCCGTGTTATCACATGAAGTGAGTTCCTTTGTTTTGACTTCTTGTGGGAAAGTCTTACATTTTCGGCGCTCTGCTTGTGGGGTTCGTCATCGTCTTAAGCAGTGTATCGAGCCTTGTGTTGGCGTTAAGTCGGCGGACTGTATGAAGACCAACAATCTCGGTGGGTATGGTTTGCGAGGCTTCCGGGAGACTCTTGTGGATTTGACATGTCCTATCAAAATTTTGTTTAGGTTGGATAGCTTCGTCACTATTGTGCTTAAGAGGCGGTGTTTTGCTGTTGGCGAGAGATTTTGAACCGGCATTGACGCCGTGCTCTTTGGGCCATTTTCTTTATTCGGCGCTGATTTTTTCTGCGTCGTAATTTCATTCCATCCCTGACCTCGTATGTACTCGGGTGCGGTCTTGCATCTTGCCAGCCAGCTATCTTCCCAGCATAGCGAGTCATGAGGCTTGTTAAGCGGCCATTGTTCTTGGTTTTTCTGGCGAGGTGTCGGACCATTCATCTCGGGACGTTATGTTTAAAGGCTGCTAGGGCTTGGCGTCCGGACGATCGACTATTTGGTTCTTTTGGTGAGGAACCTGTTCTAGAATTTGCGTGCTGACTCTCCGTGCTGTTGAGTTATGTGACTTAAATCATCTGCATCCGGAGGGTGGACATAAGTCCCCTGGAAATTTGCTCGAAACGCATCCTCGAGCTCTTCCCAACTTCCAATTGTATTTTCTGGGAGGCTTTTGAGCCAATGCCGAGCTGGCCCTTTGAGCTTGAGGGGTAGGTATTTTATGGCGTGGAGATCGTCTCCTCTAGCCATGTGTATGTGTAGGATATAATCCTCAATCCAGACTCCGGGGTCTATTGTTCCGTCATATGCCTCTATGTTTACGGGTTTGAATCCCGCTGGAAATTCATGATCCAGTACCTCATCGGTGAAACATAGTGGGTGTGCGGCGCCCCTGTATTTAGGTGTGCCGATATCTTGAGCTTCGGCGTGTTGTGTTGCTTCGGGGCCTTCTTTTTTGGCCCGTAGATGGACTGACGGGCCATCCTTTACGTAGAGGATCCTTATATGGATCGTGTGCGGATTGTGTCTGGTCTTGCTGCCGCTCTAACTTTGTCACTGTCGTCTATCGCGGCGGCCTCTTCGTTTTTGGATGTGGGGCTCTCGGCCTTCTCGTCAAATTCAGCATGATTTGCGCCGGGTAGCTCTTTGCTTGATGACTATCGCCGTGTTATCTGCGGTCTTGAGTACTTTGCTCCATCTTATTATGAGTATGTCTTCCTTGTTTTGAGCTTCATACCTTCTTCAAACTTCTTGCGTGGCGGCGAGCCTTTGTGAAGGTTCTTATGCTCTGGTGATGTGTCCGTGAGATCGTCAGGATGTTGTTTTCAGGGGATGGGTTGCTTGTCAATTCATCCTGTTCGGATGGTTGTTTGGTTGCATGTTAAATCGTCCTTTGATGCGCCCTGCTCTATGGCTGGGTCATTATCGGTGGTGTTGTTATCGGCGGGACTTGGGCGGTACTGCGTCGCTGTTTTAGTTGTTTTGGAAGAATTATCCTTCGCGCGTCCGTTGTTCCTCGTTATCGCTTCCTTTTGGTGTGTCCACCATGTATCGTCATGAGTTGAGGTGGCTTTCTGAGTGCCCGATGGCGCTGGTTCTTGGTCATCTCGGCATCGTCGTCCATACCGTCGATGTCTTGGTCGAAGTCTAGCATGTCGGTTAGATAAATCGACGATGGCTACTAAGTGGGTGGTGGGTGGGCTTTGAATTTCTTTGTCGTCCGCACCCTAACTGTCGACCGCATGCGGCGGGCTCTCGATAACAAGAGATACTTTAGTGAATTGGGATGTCGCCAAAAGGTGAGTGTTGAAAGATGTCCGTGGCGGTGTCGGGACCCGACTCAATGCGGATCGATCTAGCATGTAACACCTCATATCACTTTGCGGCCTCACACGGTATTCCCAGGTGTCGCCTTACCTTTGCGGGACCGTTTGCACCTTTTGGCTGCGTATATGATAGTGTCGCTAGCATCCATATGATAAAGAGCCGGGCTGACATGGCTGTCGTAAACCCAAAGTGGCACAAACTTACGGGACAGGCATCCATGACCCGCATCGAGCGTGTCGGTCTCAGCGAGTGAATCTAAGGCTGTACACTGGCTAACAGGACTCCGGTGAACCGGGCTGTGCGGACTAACGGGACTCCGGTATTCATCGCTGACATTTCCCGAAGAGCGAGACCGAGCGAAGAAGGACACATGCCGGCCAGCCTAAGTGTTCGGGCGGTAGCAAGCTACCATGGCTCGATGGAAACACTAGGAGACATTTCGTGAAGAGGCTACTAAGGATAAACAACTAGATAGTCGGATCCCACACATACCAAGCATTTCAATAACATACACACAATATGCTCGATATGTGCAAATACAACATGGCATCACAACATGACTCTACAACTCAAGTATTTTACTCAATAGGCTCGGGGCGAGATATTACAAACATAGGTCTCATGACCCAACATTGAACATACAAATCAAAGCACATGCGGAAGCTTAACATATGCGAGTCGAGACAACTACAAATGAAAAAAGGTGAGAAGCGACTAAATGCCGAATCTGCGAGGGCACAAGATCGTAGTGAGGTAACAAGCTAAGCGTAAGTCAAAGCGGAACTACTAATCTTTGTAGTCGCTCTGCAAAAACATAAAATAGGCAAGCGTGGTACAAATGTACCCACAAGACTTACATCGGAACTATCTACATATGCATCATTATCAACAAGGGGATGGTGGGGTTTAAGCTGCGACAAGCCAGCTTTGACTCGGTGGCTATCTGAACTCATTTGCAAGTAACTCTTTTGAGGTGGCGCTGCGAGTCCACATATTCACCATATCAATACTCCACTATGGATCGCTCCGTCTCCCTCGAGCGCCATCCATAGCACTCACGCTTATCTTGCGCATTTTAGAGTATCCACTTTCACTTGTCTATGAACTATGCAAGGGTCCAAGTTTCCATATCCGAGGAATCCGGCTATTGAATAGACAATGATAACCTGCGGGTGTACTTCTTCACACGCTCTAGCCACTTATGCCTGTACCGTCATGTACCTCGGCAACCTTCAAGCGGAAGCCGGGCGAGAGTCGGCCCGACCTAACTAACCACACAAGTCTCTAGTCAGGTTTATCGCCTATTAGGGTTCCATCCATAAGGAGATCCGGCGGTGTCGCTCACGGCCCCAAGCGATGTGTCTGAGGTTCCCAAGCCCACCATCCAGGGTGCCACTTGGTACAGACCCTTGTGCCTAATCGTCCCAAGCCCACATGCGGGTGCCACTTGGTAGACTACTAACACTACCTACAAACACGGAAACTAGTTGCGACTCTGGGCGAGATCAAGTCGGTAGCTGTTCATGGATCACAAACCAGAACTCAATTCACGAGGGCGGCTGCAATGAGACAACCCACCATGTACTCCTACATGGCCTCTCACCCTACCTTTACCAACTCGTGTTCACACATTAGCTCTCAACGATGGGGCGTGTTCACCACATTCCAATTCATCCCGATGAATCGGACCTAACTCAACTCTAAGCGTAGCATGCATGACAAACAAGCATGAATGAGTAGGCACAACAAGGCTCAAACAACTCCTACTCATGCTAGTGGGTTTCATCTATTTTACGTGGCAATGACAGGTCATGCAAAGGATAAAGGGTTCAGCTACGCGGCAAGTAGAGATGAATCGATGTTGTCCTAATGCAGTAAAAGAGTAGGAGCGAGAGAGTGGGATTGTATCGGAATGAACAAGGGGTTTTGCTTGCACAGCTACGAAGATAGTGTAGTTCTTCGCCGGTGTCATCGATCTAATCGTCAGTCACGTCTATCGAGAGGACAAACACCGACAAACAAAGAAGAACACAATCAATGCAATGCACAATATGATGCATGATCATGACATGGCAATATGATGTGATTTGAACTAATGCAACTAAACGAAAGGTTTGAGCTAATTTGAACCAAGGTTCAAATTCACACTACTAGGAAAAGGCATGCTAGTGGGCGCGAATTTGCCTTCTAATGGCGCACTCTTTGGCGCCAGGCATCACGCCATTAGAATTAAATTCTAATGGCGCACTCTTGATCGCCATTAGTATCACGGTGTTCTAATGGCGCCCCGTATGCGCCATTAGTATAACTGCTGATCGCCATTAGAATGCCTCCCGGGGCCATATGTACAAATGTGCTTTGGCATTCTAATGGCGCCCGCAGCTAATCGCCATTAGTGTGATGATCCGAGTCGCCATTAGTGTCTTGTGTGGTGCGCCATTAGTATGAATATTAGGTTTTATTTTTTTGCTTTTCGATTTTTGCACGAGTTACAAAATATATTATTGCATAGAATATGAGACAGCAGCACACAACAACATGATTCATCAAATACAATAGAAGATTAGTCTCGAATACAATTCATCATATTAGTCTCGGATTCAAAGACCGGACAAAGATAAATAATTACAAGTCTCAAGACCCTGATGTCGAGTTTGCCTTCACATTACAAGTCGATGTCGATCATCTAAACTACCATCACATAGAAAGAGCTGTGGTCATCACGATGAGCATCATCGCGATCAAATTGGTCTTCATCCGGTTCCTCAACGCTCCCTCCTCTCTCCGCTAGATAGCGGGCGTATCTAGATTGGCCTCCGCCCTAGTGGTGTACCCTTTATGCTATTACCGCTGAAGCGGTGAAACTATCTCCGACACTCCTCCGATCATCGTAGACTCAGGGAACCTTACCCTTGTACACAACATATGGCGGCATCTCTATGCACAAGCCAAACAACAGACAATACATAAGCAATGTGTAAGTATGCAACAAAAGGATCGGAAGAAAAGCAAGACATTAATAGCACGATTCATGGTCCTACTAATAAATAGCATCGATTACATCTAAGTTGAACAACCGTCCAAACCAAAGAGACATCTGAATTCATTAAAGTTTAATTACAACATGAGCCAATCAATGTTTGAGAACTACACATCACTACTTCGACTCAACTCATCGGACGGGAGGCGTGGGTGAAGCCGCCGTCTATCGTGATGGTCATGAAATCCAGTCGTTGTCACCTGCATTTGTAGCGTTTCATCTATCTCACTATTGGACGGTTGATATCGAGGAAGAACTGCCCTGTGTATGAAGGACATCTTGATGGATGATGTCGCAAACTCGGCTGGATGCAAAGAATTCTTATGCGAGGTCGCGTCTGGACTGCCCGACAAGCTCGCGGCCCAATCTTTGAGATTATCTGGTAGCGAAGGTGATGATGGTCCCTTCGATCGCCCGCATGTGATGGAGCGTAGGCATCCTCGACCGCCGTGCTGTAGCCTGTGAGAACTTCGTATTGTGTGAGATGTGCTTGCCATACTTAGGCGGCCTGGTGAAGGTGCCTCTTGATTTGGCGTGGCAGGAGAACATCATCAAGAACTTTCTTGACATTTGTGTAGTCTATCATGGAGTTATAGTTCAGGTCGAAATCATGGCCATGGAATATTTGGGCTTAAGAGGATGAGTGTGCAATGTGTGTCCTTTGCGAACACGGAATGTTAGAAAAAAAGACGATCGAAATCTAAGAAATCATATGTTCAGGCGGTTAAGGGATGACTTACTGGAAAGTAAGGCACAAGGAAGTTATCCTTATCTGCGTTTGCGAGAATAGCGCCTTTGAGGTGTGAACTTCGCAACTTAGCGGTCCCAGCGCTGCTCAAGTGCTTGGCATGCATGTAGAAGAATTCGACTATCACGATGTCGGGTATTGTCTCTAATGATCCGCATCTGCATACTCGGAAAACAGCCGAGCGAAGGTGTAGTGCAGCGGATGAAGGTTAAACATAGCAAAGATGTCATCAAACGCGGGGCGATCATACCCGATGTCGCCATCCACAAAGCCCTTGCTCTCGGCACCTTGGCCATGAAAACCGGGTATGCCACATCCTTCTCTACGAGGCGCGCTTCTCCAAAATCAGAACAACGTGTGCGAGACTCCGCATAGCACCGGTTGCAGCATTCAACATATTTGGCGGTAGCATCGCCCTACCCCACATCACCCTCCTCGAGATATCCTTAGGTGAAGGTGGCCCGTCCGACGCGGATCGAACTTCGGTGCGGCTGGCTCGCAGGCGCCCTTATTAGTCTTCGTTTCGGCCCTTCTTCTTGATCTCTGTAATGGGACGAGTTACGCTCACTGAACCGCCTTCTTGAGCGTGTTGGGGCTGATAATATTCGCGCCTCGGCTATCGAGGCTCGGTGAAAGCGGGAGCTGGGCGTGTCTGAGAAGTGAGCATGAGCGATGCTTGTTGCAATTGGATTTCTCCGCCGTACCAGCTAGATCGCGGTGGTCTTGGTTGGGTTCTTGAGAAAGAGGCCCGAGAACTTCGTCGGCGTACCCATGTTGACAAAGTACTTATCAACTTTGGTAAATGTACCGTTATCGTTGTAAATCGCCGTCCGGATCTGTGCCATAGGGTTGTCGGATCACATGCCATAGGGATGTCCGGCAGGTCGGTAGCGTTCGGCGTTCTTGCCATGGCTTGGCGCCCGGCTGGCTGGCGGTCTTATGCGTGGGTGGTGTCCCCGCCCCAAGCGAATCGGCTCTTGACCATAGCGAGGGCGGTTATCACGAGTGCGAGGTCATCTCATCTTCTTCGTCGGCCCAGTAGTCCGAATCGGAGGTAACGACTCGTCGCCTGGCAGCACCGGACCACTTCAACCCTATACATTGTGGTTGGCATCGGATTACCGTGGAACATGGGGTTGCCGGTTGAGCGATTACGCCCTTGGCGACATCGACCAACTTCGGCGCCCAGAAGTGCGAGAAGAGTGCAAGGCGTCGGCGGTGCCTGCGAAAACATGTATAGGGCGTCGAGGATGCCTAGTCAAAACAAGGAGATGAAGTCATCGGCGAGAGCTTAGTTACCGTGATGCCGTCGAGCTCGGCTAATGTCGAGCACCACCAGCGGCGTGCAAGCCGCGGGCGCTTCTTTGGCGAGTGCGGTCGGTGTACCGGGTGCATTAAGCTCAATGCCCGTGCTGGTGCGGAGACACGAATACCGCCTCCGCGGAGACACCAATGGTGCGCCGCGGAACACCAATAGCGCCGCCGCCGGAGACACCAATGGTGCCGCCGCGAGAGACACCAATGGTCGCCGCCCTTATTGTCTGAGTTCTTGGCCGTGAAAGGGAACGGGAGGCCTTTGGCGCCCAATCCATGTCGTCGACCCATGAATCAGCGTAGGCACCATGGCGTTGGCGTCGTTCCAAGTTGTTGTTGCACTTGCTCATGGACAAGCTCGGAATCTGCGCCTCTTGGGCCTTGAGTTCTTCAACCTCGCGTCGGCTTTCCGAGCTGGTCTTTTTCTCCTTCCGCACACAGCGGTATAGTATGACCCCATTTTGTGGACAAGCCTTTGCGGCCACCACGACCAACTGAGCGTCGGCTTATGAGCTTATCCTTCTTTTCATTCGTTTAACACCCTATTTAAAGGGGTGTCGAAGAGGGAGCTCTTAGGCGACCCGCTACTTCTTTCATTGTCTGCGAAAGGAACATGAACCATTTAGAAATATTGGGGATTAATTAGAGTGCAACCATATGGAGCTCATTACGGCGGGTGTATTCCTTACGAGAACAAGCTCAAGCGCCCTGGTCTTGGATCCGTGGTAAGCTCCTTTGTTATCGGGTCCTCCTTGTCGGGCCTGACATAGTTCTGATGCCTTGTCACGCTGTATTTCTCGAAGCGGGCGGTAGGCCTTGCTTCGGCACGCTCGCGTCCTCCTTGTCCCATATAGGCTCCGCCACTCTATAACCGCCGGGACCGAGTTTGTGTTCCCCTAAGTTCAACTCCCGCATTTCTTTCCCCCACTGACTTGATTCGGAGGTTGCGGGGCTCTGGCACTTGATCTTGAACTCCTTGTACTCATCTTCGCTCATCAAAGGATATTTCGCCTTGATCTTGTCATAACTATCACCTTTATCAATCATTCTCTTCACGCGCTTCTCCAAGTAGGCAGGGCCGTGCTCATCTTCGTGAGGCGGCCTGTTCACTATTCCCGAGGCGTGTGTTTTCAAATCGGCGGGGAACTTGTATCGTTCGTGCAACCGTGAAGAGGAGGTTCGCATAAATTCCCTTGGTCCTTATGCCTAAGGTTCTCGGTGTTGATCGAGGCGGTGCTCGGAGAATGCACCGAGCTAAACCGAGTACCCTTGACTATATGTTTGGGCTCCGTTGGATTCCGTCGGAGTCCACTTGAGTAATTCCTCCTTGCGGTCGGAGCGCATTGAGCGCCGGTCCTTCCTTTGCTTCTTGATTGGCTGCCATCGTGGCGCCTAGCACCATATTGTGCCCGCCATCGCCAGTGGTAGCATCCTCAGCAGCTTTCGGTGGTGTCATCCCAGCGCCACTAGGGGTTATATAATCAGGATCGGTGTCTTCATGGCGTCATCATAGCGGTGAGTTGTTCCTCCATCTCTTGGGACAGCTCGAGGAATTGCCATGAGACCACGGCCTCATCGTTGTGGGCCATGTTTCTCTCTAAATAGGAAAAAAGTTTGGTCAAAAGATGGTTGTGTCAAGGGAACAAGATCATGGTCTCATGATTTAGGGTTTGTCGACACCAGAGGCACCCTAAAGCCTAAGCTTTCATCATTTAGGTTCTCGCATCGACACCGAGGGCATCAGGGCGCAGCCAAGTTAAGTTTTCATCATTTTAGGGTTTTATCGATCTGCGGCACCCTAGGTTGAGAGCCTAATCTTGGCTCTATTGCCACCTATGTTGGGTTTATCATCTAGGGTTTATCGATGCTAAGAGATAATTCTAAGTTGGGCCTAATCCTTGGCTCTGTTACACCTATGATTTAATTGACAGAATAATGAGGGCGATTGATCCTACTTAACTAAGTACTAAGATAGCCCGGCCCATGCATTAGTCGTAAGTACCCCCATATGTCCTATTTTTACAAAAGTCATGCTAAAATTCACGAAAAAATTCAGCATGACCTTTGCTGAAAATAGGACATATGGATGCCCGGAGCCCCGGAGCGGAAGTTAATCGACATTAAGGCAAACTCAAGAAGACCTCTCGGAATCGTGAATGACATCACAAGTTGACAAAATTTCCAAGTAGTACAATGCTGACGACATCACAAGTAGTGGTACCAATGAACATATAGTCAAGCACATTCTGAATTTCGATAGAAATGACGACAAGTTAACTCATCTTGTGACAACAAACTTATAACAACATAAATGAAATTGCAGTTCCAAGTGGGTATCTTGAAATAATAAAACCGGATAAATGATTTTGTTGGCTCCCTTAACAAAAATAAAGAAATGATATTACACAAGTATTAACAAAAAACAATATGTATACATAAAAATGTGACAGCAATATAGTTAGGCTTTTAATGCAGCTTGGTCTGAAGAGTTCATCTAAATAACACATAAACCCGATTCAACATGTGTCTTCAAACAGCCCAAAAGCAATCATATTACACAAGTATTGAGAGCTCATATAGTTAGATTTATTAATGTGAAAGGTACTACCTGACGTTGGCAAAAATCCACTTGCATTTTACAAATCTGTATCTTGTCCTGCCGAGACTTGCATGGCATTACGGTTTGCTATTTCGATCGTTGTTTGTTAGCATCCATATAGGTCTTCATACCTAATATTACAAATTGAGCTTTTTGGATATATCACTTTTATTGCTACCTATATTTTCCGATAGTTTCAATAATTTTAGATAAACACCAAGTTCTAAGTTATATCTTATATATGCAACTATAGTGGAATCGAGATCCTTGATTGTTTTGCTTTTTCTCCTACGCTACCACTGGATTCCTTCTTAGAGAGGGAGAAGACCTAGTTTGGAAATCTTTCTCATACACTTCTATTTGAAAATTGCGATTCTTGTCGGACCAAAGCCTTTGGAAGTTTAAATCGACTTATAATGACTGGTGTTTTCTTGGTTAAAAGAGGTGACCTGCTTTTCTTTGGCCAATGCAATTGTATTTCTAAGTCAATTCAATATCAAATCAATTTTCATTTCACATGAATCCGATATAGAATGTGTCCAGGACACAAGCGTGGTGTGTACTAGAGTACTAAATCGAGTTGCCTTGCCGATATAATAAACCTCTTTTCGGTGTTGAGATCACCCACTTTGTCTTTTATTTACCTATATTTGGTTGTTGCAGTTTTGCGAGTCGCAATTATATAAATCTTAAACTCAAAACACTGCATAGTGCATAAGCATCAAGTGATTGGTTGGCTAACACTTGGAAAGCCAGGCCTACCTAGGGTTTTGCGGTGAGGGATGGAGGAAGGAGGAATCACACGGGGAGGGATGGAGGAATGGAGGA
>JAHHZJ010010017.1:0-16017 GCA_021437245.1 Aegilops speltoides
AAGATGTATCGTCAAACATTTAGCATAATGAGGTGCAAAAGATGGATCACTAGCATATAAATCTTTGATGTGCTCAAAGCCAATAACATTCAACTCAAGTTGGGTGACAAGCGTGCATATCGTGAAAGTGCATCGACAACTACATTTTCCTTACCCTTAATGTACTTGATCACATATGGGAAAGATTCAATAAATTCACTCCATTTGGCATGGCGGCTTGTTCAATTTAGTTTGACCTTTCAAGTACTTAAGTGTTTCATGATCGGTATGGATGACAAACTCATGAGGCCTAAGATAATGTTCCCAAACATGTGGTACTGCGCTTTTCAAACATACAATTCCTTGTCATATCTGGGATAGTTAAGTTGAGCACGGAGAGTTTTCACTAAAATAAGCAATGGCTCGTTTTCTTGCATCAAAACTCGCCAATTCGGTACCACTTGCATCACAATGAACCTCAAAAGTTTTGTCAAAGTTGGGCAAAGCAAGAATCAGACATGAGTAAGCAAAGACTTGAGCTCATCAGCGGTTGATTGCAAAGGTCCCCAAACAAAGGAGTATTCTTCTTACTCAAAGCATAAAGGGGCTGCAATAGTGCTAAATTTTTCTAAGCGGACGATAAAACCACCAAGACCAAGGAAACTTAGCACTTGTTGCAAATTGGTGGGTTAGGGCCATTTTAATTGCTTCAATTTTAGTTTCATCAACATGGACACCCTTGGAAGAACAATGAAAACCCAAGAAAACCACTTTGTCAACTCCAAAAGTGCATTTTTCAAGTTGGCATAAAGACTTTCCTTTCGAAGTGTTTGCAAAACAAGCAACATGATCAAGATGCTCTTTCATGGTTTTGCTAAACACAAGAATATCATCAAGTAAACCACAACAAGATTCCAATATAAGGTCTAAGCACATGATGCATGAGGCGCAAACAAAGTTAAGAGCTTGAGACAAACCCATAGGCATAACCAACCACTCATATAAGCCAAATTTGGTTTTGAAAGCTGTTTTCCATTCATCACCCTCATGAATGCGGATTTGATAATAGCCACTTTTAAGATCAATTTTTTGAAAAAGTTGGCTCCACTAAGTTCATCAAGCATATCATCTAAGCGAGGAATGGGATGCCTATAAGCATACAGTGATAGCATTTATAGGTATACAATGAACACCTGGTGGAAACTTCCATCGGGCTTGGGCACAAGTATAGCAGGGAAGCGGCACAAGGGCTTAAGCTTTCACGTACATGACCAGATTTGTTGAGTGGTTGTTGTACTTGGTTGAATCTCCTTGGTTTCTTGAGGATTGACACGGTATGGAGCTCTGTTTGGAAGTGGCGCTCCGGGAATGAGGTCGATTCGATGCTCGATGCCTCGTAGAGGAGGTAGACCAGGAGGTAGCTCATCGGGAAAACATCTTGAAATTCTGCAAAGAGATTGAAACACCAAAGGTAGCTCATGAATGGTGTTAGTTTTTGTTTCTCCATCCTTGCACACAAGGACAAAGTGCATCACACTCGATGGGTTCTCACACACTTCTCTCATCTCATGTTTGAGTGGCCGAATAGTATGAGTTTTTTCTCTCTGGCGAAGGAGGCACTCAAAATTTGGCTTGTGGCTCTCACTCACTTTTGGTGGCTCACTTTCTCCTCTTCTCTCTTTGGTTGGTGGCTTGTTTGTCGGCTATCACTTGACTAGGAGACATGGGTGCGTGGGACATATTCTTTGCCTTTCATCTTGAAGCTATAGTGGTTTGTCGCCCATTGTGGTAGACACCGGTCAGAATTGGTCCATGGCCGACCAAGGAGGAGGTGGCAAGCAGGTCATTGGGACCACATCACACTCCAAAGTGTCTTCATATGCACCGATTTTTGAAGGATACTTGGACCGTATGCTCAACTTCGTATAGTCTTGGGAGTCACTTAGCCATTGAACCTTGTAGGGGTGCTGGTGCTTCTTCTTGACCAATTGAAGCTTGGAGCATAGTTCTTCGCTTCCCTTGAGTTGTGGCAACTACCTCCATCGATGATGACCTTGTGGACGGATCGTCCATTGATGCGGCCTTTCAATGTGGAAGATGTGGCATCGTTGGTCTTCTTCTTGTTGATGTTGAAGTGTCAAGACCTTGGAGACAGCGAGAATGCGGGCTTCGTATCTTCATCACAAAAGACTTGGTCATCTTCATCCTCATTCACGCTTGGGTGCATGGCCACTTGCTCAATAGCTTCCATTTCATCTTCACTCATTGGTCCATTATGTGCCATCGTTGTTGAGGATCATGAATAAGCTTGTTGGTGCATTCATAGGACTTGTGGCCTCGGCGCTTAATGATGAAACACTTGAAGGAGATTGTCTTGGCGGTCTCATCGGTTGGAGTAGATGATGAAACACTAGCGGCTTGAAGTTACTTGTAGTAGGAGGAAGGCGACTTGAACTTGTGGAAGTTTTCTTGTAACTTGACTTGTCGCCGCGTTGCTTGGAAAGCTTGATTGATGTCGAAGTTGGAGTAGTTGTTGAAGCTTGGTTGTTGGAGAAGCCGTGTATCTTGGAGGAGTACTTGGGCGTGCCAGAAGTCATCTTGCACTTGACGTTCCGCCTTTGTAGCTTGATGCACGAGCTTAATGAGGTTGGAGTAGGGTTGGAAGTCGGCGATCTTCTTGATGGGATGATTGAGTCCATTTAAAAATTCGTGCCATTGTTTGCTCATCATCTTCCTTGACATTGGCTCGAATCATGGCAATCTCCATTTCTTTGTAGTATTCTTGACACTCTTTGTTCCTTGCTTGAGGAGTTGTAGCTTCTTGAAGAGATCCATCGGTTGTAGTAGGTTGGCACAAAAGTGCTTCATGACATCCTTCATTTGAGCCCAAGTGGTGATTGGAGGTTCACCTCTTGCTTGTCGACTCAAGGACTTGTTCCCACCATATGAGCACATAGTCTTGGAACTCAAGTGATGCCATTAGCGGTCTTCTTCTCTTCCTCATAGTTGTACCAGCGAAGATTTTGTCGACCTTCTTATGCAATGAGAGGTACTCTTGGGATCATTGGTTCCATTGAACTTGGGCATTGTGAACTTGAGCTTGCCATAGCGATGTTCTTCATTGTTTTGAGGTCGATGTTGATGATGATGTTCTTGGCGTCGAGGTAATCATCCTCATGTTGCTCTTGGCGAGGAGAAGTCCATGATCAAGCTTGCTCTTGTTGATCTTGAGGTTGAGGATGAGCTTGAGGAGCTTGCGTTGCTTGCAGCGGATGGTAGTTCCTCTCTTGTATTTCTTCTCGAAGTGCTTCCTCTTGATTGCGCCTTTCGCGATTGCGGTTGGCGAGAGCTCGACTTGATGCTTGAAGGCGCGTTCGCCTCAAGAGCTTGTGCTTCGTTGTTGTTGTTGAAGACGTTGAGCCTCGGCGTCTTGTTGCTCTTAGTGTAAAGCGCTCGTTCTTGTTCTTGTTGGTGTGAGCGTTGTCGTTCTTGAGCTTCTTGACGCCATTAGCTCGATTGAGGCGAGAACTTCTTCATCAACTTGCTCTTGGAATTCTTGTCGTGTATGCGGGTTGCGAGATGCATAGCGATCTTGGCCTTTGCTCGTCGAAGAATGTTCGATGTGGTGTACTTTTGTCGGAGAAGAAATCGTCAGATGGCGACTTAGTAGCTCCGTCTTGAGTGTGAAGAGGTAGAAGTCGCGGTTCACCAACAAAGCGCGGATCTAAATCCATTCTTGCATCGTTCTCTTTCTTGTCGCGTCGAGTTTGTTGTCAAAATGTCGCGTGTATGTTTCTCGAGAGTCATGAAGTCGGTGGAGAGGTTGTCGATCGTTACGCTCATTGCTTGTTGCTCTTGATGGAAGCTTTCGTTGCTTACGCGAAGAGGTGGCTCTTGGTGACGATATGATGACATAAATCGTCTTGCTTTCGATGAAGAGTGGGTTTGTAGAAGAACTTGGCCTATCCATCATTTCAAGCAAATTGTGAGTGGTAGAAAGAGAAGAACTAATACCAATGTACCTTTGACCGGAGTTGAAGATGAATCAAGTTCACTCAAATCTAGGACAATGAAATAGCACTATTGGTTGCGATCTTGTCGATTCTCACACCTACACAAGTAAAAAGCTTTTGGTGGAGCTTGGTTAGGATGGTGGCACAAAATTGATTGCAATCGTTAGCTTGACTCAAAAATGTTCAAGAAGATTACATAAAATTCACAAATGTAACAAGTAGACCAAGCAAGTAGTGGTACACGAAACACAGCATAAATAGATAAATGGGATTATGCAAACCAAAAGTGAGCCAAAATGTGGAATCACGAAAATGCTCTTGTTGCACAATACTAGAAAGCAGCTATACGATTGCACAATAGGCGGATCTGGAGACTTGTGCACAACCTACTAGGCAAAATGCAACGATCTCTATCCAATTATGCTATATGTATGGTATTTGATTGCAATGATCCAAGATGATCTTATATGACAATCTTAATGTAGTATGATGCTATGGTTCTTGCTTATAAGCTCTTTGCTTATCTTTCTCTTTTGCTTAAAAGCTTGGGTGGCTCTTTCTCTTTTGAGCTCTTTTCTTATACAAACTTCACGAACCAAGATAGCAATTGTGTATCACGATGACAACTTTGTGACACACAAGTGGATCTCGAGATATGCATCAATTCGAGAGATGCAAAGTTGAATAAATGCTCAACGATGAGTCTTGTCTTTGGTCCTAGGCTGAGACCGTGCTAGAGGCCATGAGCCTAGTACACTAACAAAATCCGGCGCTACTGCGTAAACAAGGAAAAAGCACACTCTGGAAAAAATTAGCTCCTCTTTTTTTTTTTGCTTTTTTTGTACCTGATCTTTTTTTCGAAAAATCACTATAATGGCGGAGTGTCTCAAAACTCTTCCCAAGTCAAACAGCGGGATGGGCACGAAATTTTTTGGCCCATTTTTTTTCATTGCCGGACCCAAAAGCTGAAGCGAATTGAAAAAAAACTTTCTAACGTTGTTTATCTCAATCGCAGAAACACCTAAAATAGGATAGCAGAGAAATTTTTTTGTCGTGCGTTTTTGGAAAATTTTGGGCCTAAGCGGAGAATGGTTTCAGACTCTTTTTTGAAACCAACCTCTTCTCTGACATGACAAAAGATTGTTGGAATCAGAAACCTACTCGAGACAAAACCATGGATCAAGGAAAACTAGATGGATCCCAAAAACAACCCTAATAGGCAAGGAACTTCGGATTGGTGGTGGATATATGGTGGTGGTATATGGCTAGCGGTGGTGGTATATAAGCGTGGTGGTGGTATATGGATCACGGTTGAGCGATGGCGGATAGCGGTGGTGGTAGATGGCGATGATGATGGTCTTGGCGGTGACGTGACAACTTATGACGAACTTCGAAACTCTAAAAGACTAGACTCTAAGACCGTGACTAGACCTGGCGATGCAACATAAAATTCAACAACGCATAATCTGAGAAAAGATTATGCAAAAGGCTCGGTGGTTAGGATATGATGGTGTCCGTCTTTCGATGAGATGGTGGATTTCGCTTTGGTGGAAGTCGACTTTGGCGATCCGACTCTGAGCGTGCGAGGGCGTCGGCGCCTTATGTCGCTAAACCAACTCAGGAGGTTATTGACCCGCGAACACGATCAACGACCACGAGGTCTATTTCCTGCGAGCAAGCGAAGAACAAGCAAGCTGAGATTGCAATCTGGATATTGCGAATATAAGATGAAAGCTTTATTGATCAAGGTGGGGTTACGTGGCGCCTTTATGCAGTCGTTGAACACAAGCGAAATCTGCGAAGTTGCAGCTATGGCGAACTTTTAATCTAAACAAAACCCAAAGTCTAAGCGGTGCCCTAAGGGCTGTATATATGGAGGAAGAGGGGTGAATTTCGTGGCCCTTGGTGGAGGGTCGAAACTAACCCTATCTCTTGTTTCCCCACACATCTGGACTCTAAAATAGCCTATACTAATGTATTTCGAAATTACATGGGCTGGCCCAATAATAAGGTGTGCAGACACCTAGAATAGCCTATGGACGAAATTTATGAAGTGGCATCTTGTATATTTCGTCCAAGGCTTCATGCACTCATTATGGTGGCTTCAAAGTCTGAAATCATCACTTGTAACTCCATTCTTGTCCCCTTAGCATGCCATCATCTCCATGCTTGTTCTTGCTCCAATGTTCATCCTTCTCCAAGCTAGGCCCTTCATTTGTAAGCAAAACAAATGTATCCAATTTAAGCGACATCATATTCTCATGAACATTAGAATCATTACCAAAAGCGAAAGTACAGTAATTTAGTTGGCGTCTTGTGAGCTCTAGTAATTGGTCCGGTATGTATAGCGGCAGGGGCTGTGGGTGTAACAATGGTATTGATGTCCTCATCATCCTCCCTTCTTGAAATGAAGTCGTCCTCGACGGAAGTTCATCTTCCTCACCAAATATGGCTTCAAATCTGCAATGTTAAAAGTGGGACTAACCCCAAAATCTGCGAGCAGCTCAAGTTTATATGCATTATCATTTACTTTCTCCAACACCTTAAAGGGACCAGCAGCACGTGGCATTAGCTTTGATTTGCGCAAATCGGAAATCTATCCTTACATAAATGTAACCAAACAAGATCTCGGTGCAAACACAACATGTTTTCTACCCTTATCTCCGGCAAGTTTATATTTAGCATTCATCGCTCAATGTTTTCCTTAGTTAACTCATGCATTTTAAAATCAATTCAACACGTTCTTTAGCATCAAAATTAACCTTCTCCGAAGATGGAAGAAGCGACAAATCAATAGGTGCACGGTAGGAAACCATACACAATTTCAAAGGGCACATCTTAGTAGTAGAATGCAATGAGCGATTATAAGCAAATTCAATATGAGGCAAGCATTCTTCCCACATTTTCTTATTATTCTTTAAAACAGCCCTAAGCATAGTAGACAATGTTCTATTGACTACTTGGTTTATCCATCGGTTTGGGGGTGACAAGTAGTACTAAAAAGCAGTTTAGTCCCCAACTTAGCCCATAAACATCTCCAAAAGTGGCTAAGAAATTTAGTATCACGATCTGAAACAATAGTATTTGGCACACCATGCAAGCGAATAATTTCACGAAAGAACAAATCAGCAACATTAACGACATCATCGCTTTTATGACATGGTATAAAGTGTGCCATTTTAGAGAATCTATCACGACAACAAATATGCTATCCCTCCTTCTTTGTTCGAGGTAAACCTAAAACAAAGTCCATAGATATATCCTCCCAAGGAACACTAGAGTGCAGGCAAAGGCATATATAAACCATGAGGATTGAGTCGTGACTTAGCTTTTTGACATGTAGTGCAGCGAGCAACAAAAGCGCTCAACATCCGTCTCATCTTTGGCCAAAAGAAATGTGTAGCAAGTCGTCCTCCGTCTTCTTCACGCCAAAGTGTCCCATTAGTCCTCCTCCATCGCCTCCTGCAACAACAAAAGGCGAGCGGAGCTAGCTGGAATGCATAGCTTGTTAGCACGGAACACAAATCCATCATTAACGACAAACTTGTTCCATGTTCTTCCTTCTTTACAATTCTGCAATACATCTTTAAAATCAGCATCATGCACATATTGATCTTTGATGGTCTCCAAACCAAATATTTTGAAGTCAAGTTGTGAAAGCATAGTATAGCTGACGAGACAATGCATCGGCAATAACATTTTCTTTACCCTTCTTGTGTTTAATGACATAAGGAAAGTCTCAATGAATTCAACCCATTTAGCATGTCTACGATTCAGTTTAGCTTGACTTTTAATATGTTTCAAAGATTCATGATCAGAATGTATAACAAATTCTTTGGGCCATAAATAATGTTGCCATGTTTCTAAAGTCCGAACAAGAGCATATAATTCTTTATCATAAGTAGAGTAATTCAGACTAGGCCCACTCAATTTTTGAGAAAAGTATGCAACAGGTTTGCCATCTTGTAATAACACACCTCTAATCCAATTCCACTAGCATCACATTCAAGCTCAAAAGTCTTATTAAAATCAGGAAGTTGGAGTAAAGGGCATGTGTCAACTTATCTTTCAATACCGTGAAGGCTTCTTCTGTGCGGTACCCCAAACAAAAGGCACATCCTTCTTTGTAAGCTCATTGAGAGGTGCAGCAATGGTGCTGAAATCTCTCAAAGCGCCTATAGAAACCAGCGAGGCCAAAACTCCTCACTTGTGTGACCGTTTTGGGCTGCGGCCAACTCTCAATAGCTTCAATCTTGGCTTTATCAACTTCAATTCCTGTGGAGTAACAACATAGCCAAGAAAAGATACTCGATCGGTGCAAAGGTGCACTTCCCAAGGTTACCAAACAAGCGTGCATCACGTAGAGCATTAAAAACAACACGTAAATGTTCCAAATGTTCTTCCAAAGATTTGCTATAAATCAGTATATCATCAAAATAGACTACCACAAATCGTCCAATGAAAGCACGTAAAACTTAGTTCATTAATCTCATGAAAGTACTAGGTGCATTAGTTAACCCAAAAGGCATGACTAACCACTCATATAATCCAAACTTAGTTTTAAATGCTGTTTTCCATTCATCTCCCAATTTCATACGAATTTGATGGTATCCACTCATAAATCAACTTTGGAGAATATTGTAGAACCACTCAATTCATCAAGCATATCATCTAGCCTAGGAATAGGGTGGCGATAACGAATAGTAATATTATTAATGCCTCTACAATCAACACACATCGTGATGTACCATCCTTTTTCGGCACTAGAATAATAGGAACAGCACAAGGACTAAGGGATTGGCGTATATAACCTTTGTCGAGCAGCTCACATGCTTGACGCATAATCTCCTTCGTCTCCTCTGGATTGAGTGCGGTATGGTGCGGTTGGGTAATGATGCACGGGAATTAAGTCAATTTGATGCTCAATCCCTCGAATAGGTGGTAATCCGGTGGCACGTCTTGTGGAAAGAGCGTCGGC
The DNA here is from genome assembly GCA_021437245.1 of Aegilops speltoides. NCBI lineage: Eukaryota > Viridiplantae > Streptophyta > Magnoliopsida > Poales > Poaceae > Aegilops > Aegilops speltoides. Next base: position 8,971 of record JAHHZJ010010017.1, read on the forward strand.
GAACTCTGCAAAATGTTAGTGACAGCGGGGGGCAAGAGGAAAACACGTCCTCGAATGAAAATAATGCCTCTTTGCACACAAAAGCATAGCAAACAGATTTGCTAAAATCTAGCTCATCAATATCAGATTTGGTGGCAAGTAAACATGCACTTTTCAATTTAATTTCAGAAACAACACTAGATGGTTTATTATTAGGCTTCATGTGTTGCTCAAATTCTTTTGCCACAATCTGATTTTCACTCTTATTTTCTCTGTTTTGCTTTATTAGCTCTATTAATATCATCTTTCAAAATGGACTCGAGGAGTCATAGGAAGCAAAGTAATATTTTTATCCTTATGAACAAGAGTATCTTGATTGTTTCTACCATGGTGTCTGAAATTTTTATCAAATTGCCATGGTCTACCAAGTAATAAGGAACATGCTTGCATAGGTACCACATCACAATCAACATAATCAGCATATGTAGAGATACTAAAATGCACACGAGCAGTCGTGTTACCTTAACCTTGCGCTGTTGTTGAACCATTGGATGTAGTAAGGATGTGGATGTGGTCTTGTGGTGAGAGATAGCTTCTCCACCATCTCCATGCTAGCCAAGTTGTTGCAGCTCCCTCCATCTATGATGGCCTTGAATAGAGCGTTCCTTCACAACTCCTTTGTATGGAACAAATTATGCCTCTGATTTTGCTCGACTTGTGTAACCTGCACACTCAAAACACGTTGAGCAACTAAACATTCATACTGTCGGCATCTTGACAGCCATGTATTGTGTCTCATGATCAGAATCATCTCCACCGTGTTCCTCATGTGTAATAAGAGCCAAAGTCTCCTCATCATAGTCACTAAGCGGACTCATACCCACCATCCTCGGTAGCAATCATCTGCTGCTGAGATTTGCATTCTCTCATAAAATGTCCTCTTCCCTTACATGACGACAAATAATATCACTTGTGTGCCTGTTGGCGCCATGGAAGAAGAAGAGCTCTGTGCAGAGCCGGCGGTGTGCTCTTGGCGAGATAGTGGTGGTTGTGCTGCTTTCTTGTATCACGGTTGGAGGTGGCTTTGAAGGAGGTGATGGTGCGGTGGAAGTAGATGATGCGTGGTGTCCATGATGAAGGTCGACCTGCGAGAAAAGTTAGTGCGGCGCCAATGCACATCGATCCTGCACTTCACGTTCGACTTTACAAGCAAGATGGAATAAGCAGTGATATTATTATAATCCTTATAGTCTAGAATGGTGCGAATCTCTCTATTTAATCCACCCGAAAGCGTGCAAGCATAGCTTCATTCTCCTCAACAATACCACATCTAATCAAGCCGGTTTGTAATTCACGATAATATTCTTCTCTGAATTTTTCCTTGTCTTAAGCGCTGCAATTTTGAAGTAATTCACGTTGATAATATGGTGGAACCAGCGAGTCGCATAGCAGTTTTCAAAGCAGCCCAAGTAGCTGGAGCAGGATATAATCTACAATGTTGAGACCACCAAACACATGCAAAGCTAGTGAAAGCACAAACAGCGGCGAGAACACGTCTCTCCTCGGGATATTGTAAACATGTAAATCGTTGTTCAGTTTCTAACTCCCAAGTAAGATATATATCAGGAACATATCTACCCTCAAATGGTGGAATATTCAATTTCAGTTTAGGGAGATGGTCATGATCTCGTACTGAGGGAGCCCTAACATTGCCATTATTTGCATGTGGGCGACACTGGTGGTTGTGGTCTTTGGTGGTTGCGTGGTTACGATGTTGATCAACCTCATCCTCATAATCGTCCACATACTCATCATCCTCCTCGGTACCACCAGCAGCGATGGCGAGGAGCCAAAAAAGCACCAACAGCGATGGCAAGCGGCACGAAATTTTGTCTGGCTCAATAGGAACCTGTTGAGCTCGTCCATCTTGATTCGGAAGAGGCGTAGTTGTTGTCGTTGCGAGAGGTGCGATAGGTGCAGCCGGCGGTGGTTGTGGAAAGCAGCGAGCAATTCATCAAACTTGCTATCAAGCTTTGTTTCAAGCGTCTTCTCAATGCCATCTATCTTCTCCATGGCCTCGTCAAATCTGTTTACCACATCTTGCACTGTCCAATCATCATTTCTGAAACTTATCATGTAGCTGTTTGTTTGTCGAGGTTCTCCCAATCAGTCTCATCGGCTGTGATCCTGCCATGGTTAGCGACAATAGAAACACACAAGAATATGATCCTCTGAGACTACTAGGAAGTGGTGGTGGTGGTGTGGTGGGCAGTCACAAATCCGTCAAGCAAATCTCAAATTCTTACGGTTCTTACCCATGCGGTGGTGATCGGCAACCGTTGTAGTCAAAACTCTCAAAGCTTGGCTATAGCGATTACGGGGAGAATCAAGCATACAGCGTAGATGTATGTGGAGCTGGGAAGGCTTATAATATGGTAGCAAAAAAATTGACAATAATCAATTCGAGAGATGCAAAGTTGAATAAGCGCTCAGCAGCAGTCTTGTCTTTGGTCCTAGGCTGAACCGTGCTAGAGGCGAGCCTAGAACACTAACAAAATCACGGCGCTGCGTAAACAAGGGAGGAGCACACTCTGAATTTTTTTTTTTTTTCTTTTTTTTTTTTTTTTTTTTTTTTGCACTTTTTCCTTCCTTTTTTTTTTGCTCATAACAAATTTTTTCGGAAAAAGTCTACAAATGGTCTAAAACTGCCTAGCGAAATTTTCCGGACTTAGTTTTTTTTTTGAAGCTGGAACTATTTTTTCTGCGGATGGCTTGGAAGTTGGGAGTCCTCTGCTGTCACGACTCGGAGTGTCGCGTGATCTGGAACTTCGAGAACAATGCAACAATTCTTGGACTCGGACTAGGGGTGGTGGCGGAGATGAATCTGGTGGAACTTCGAATTTGGTGGCGGAGATGAATCTGGTGGAACTCGGACTGGTGGCGGATATATGTTGCAGGTGGACTCGGATGGGCGTGATGGCGGCGGATATGTGGTGGCGTATATGGATTGGATTGGCGGTGAATATGTGGTGGTGGTATATGGCGGTGGCGGCGTGACAACTTTGTGAGCAGAACTCGAAACTCTAAAGACTAGACGCTAAGACCAGCAACTTGACACGGCGATGCAACCGCAAATTCAACAAAGCAAATCTGAAAAAGATTATGCAAAGGCTCGATTGGTTGGATGGGATGAACTAACCCTAATTTTTTTGGCTTTTTAAGTGGACTATAGGTATGAAGAACAGACTCGATCTAAACTACGAAAAGCTGTAAAATCTCACCGAGCAACACGGAAATCGATACCACTTGATAGAGGCAAAGGTGTCCGTCTTTCGATGAGATGGTGGATTTCGCTTTGGTGGAAGTCGACTTTGGCGATCCGACTCTGAGCGTGCGAGGGCGTCGGCATATATGTCGCTAAACCAACTCAGAGAGGTTATTGACCACGCGAACACGATCAACGACCACGAGGTCTATTTCCTGCGAGCAAGCGAAGAACAAGCAAGCTGAGATTGCAATCTGGATATTGCGAATATAAGATGAAAGCTTTATTGATCAAGGTGGGGTTACGTGGCGCCTTTATGCAGTCGTTGAACACAAGCGAAATCTGCGAAGTTGCAGCTATGGCGAACTTTTAATCTAAACAAAACCCAAAGTCTAAGCGGTGCCCTAAGGGCTGTATATATGGAGGAAGAGGGGTGAATTTCGTGGCCCTTGGTGGAGGGTCGAAACTAACCCTATCTCTTGTTCCCCACACATCGGACTCTAAAATAGCCTATACTAATGTATTTCGAAATTACATGGGCTGGCCCAATAATAAGGTGTGTGCAGCACCTAGAATAGCCTCTGGACGAAATTTATGAAGTGGCATCTTGTATATTTCGTCCAAGGCTTCATGCACTCATTATGGTGGCTTCAAAGTCTGAAATCATCACTTGTAACTCCATTCTTGTCCCCTTGCATGCCATCATCTCCATGCTTGTTCTTGCTCCAATGTTCATCCTTCTCCAAGCTAGGCCCTTCATTTGTAAGCAAAACAAATGTATCCAATTTAAGCGACATCATATTCTCATGAACATTAGAATCATTACCAAGAAAGCGAAAGTACACAGTAATTTAGTTGGCGTCTTGTGAGCTCTAGTAATTGGTCCGGTATGTATAGCGGCGGGGGCTGTGGGTGTAACAATGGTATTGATGTCCTCATCAGTGTAACAATGGTATTGATGTCCTCATCCGAGAAGGTACAGGCTGGCCAAGTCATGTGGCGGGGTGGTCAGGATAGTCCGGTGGCGGATGATCGGTTGATGAGGACATCAATACCATTTGTTACACCCACAGCCCAACTTTGCTAGCCATCTTGGAACAGAATTACTGGAAACTCGCCGCATCAGCTAAGTTACAGTGCTTCGTTTCTTGGTAATGATTCTAATGTTCATGAGAATATGGCTACTAAATTGGATACATTTGTTTGCTTACAAGGGCCCTGGCTTGGAGAAGGATGAACATTAGACAAAGAACCAGCATGGAGATGATGGCATCGCCAAGGAGACAAGAATGGAGTTACAAGTGATGATTCGGGACTTTGGAAGCCACCATACAACCAAAGGGCACATCTTAGTAGTAGAATCAGCGAAGAGCGATTATGAAGCAAATTCAATATGAAACAAGCATTCCTCCACATTTTCTTATTTTCTTTAGAACAGCCCTAAGCATAGTAGACAATGTTCTATTGACTACTTGAGTTTACATCATCGGTTTGGGGGTGACAAGTAGTACTAAAAAGCGGTTTAGTCCCCAACTTGCCCATAAACATCTCCAAAAAGTGGCTGAAAATTTAGTATCACGATCTGAAACAATAGTATTTGGCACACCATGCAAAGCGAATAATTTCACGAAAGAACAAATCAGCAACATTGGCGACATCGCCGGCTTTTATGACATGGTATAAAAGTGTGCCATTTTTGAGAATCTATCCACGACAACAAATATGCTATCCTCCTTCTTTGTTCTAGGTAAACCTAAAACAAAGTCCATCGATATATCCTCCCAAGGAACACTAGAAGTACGAGGCAAAGGCATATATAACCATGAGGATTGAGTGTGACTTAGCTTTTTGACATGTAGTGCAGCGAGCAATAAAAGCGCTCAACATCCCGTCTCATCTTTGGCCAAAAGAAATGTGTAGCAGAAATCGTCCTCCGTCTTCTTCACCTAAAGTGTCCCATAAATAGTCCTCCATCGCCTCCTGCCAACAACAAAAAGGCGAAGTAGACTTCATTTGGAATGCATAGCTTGTTGTACTGAACACAAACCCATCATTAACGACAAACTTGTTCCATGTTCTTCCTTCTTTACAATTCACAATACATCTTTAAAATCAGCATCATGCACATATTGATCTTTGATGGTCTCAAACCAAATATTTTGAAATCAAGTTGTGAAAGCATAGTATAGCGGCGAGACAATGCATCGGCAATAACATTTTCTTTACCCTTCTTGTGTTTAATGACATAAGGAAAGTCTCAATGAATTCAACCCATTTAGCATGTCTACGATTCAGGTTTAAACGACTTTTAATATGTTTCAAAGATTCATGATCGGAATGTATAACAAATTCTTTGGGCCATAAATAATGTTGCCATGTTTAAAAGTCGAACAAGAGCATATAATTCTTTATCATAAGTAGAATAATTAGGACTAGGCCCACTCAATTTTTTGAAGAAAGTACGCCTTGAGGTTTGCCATCTTGTAATAACACACCTCTAATCCAATTCCACTAGCATCACATTCAAGCTCAAAAGTCTTAGTAAAATCGGGAAGTTGGGTAAGGCATGTGTCAACATCTTTCAACACCTGAGAAGCTTCTTCATCAGGTACCCCAAACAAAAAAGGCACATCCTTCTTTGTAAGCTCATTGAGAGGTCGACAATGGTGCTGAAATCTCTCACAAAGCGCCTATAAAAACCAAGCGAGGCCAAAACTCCTCACTTGTGTGACCCGTTTTGAGCTCGCGGCCAACTCTCAATAACTTCAATCTTGGCTTTATCAACTTCAATTCCACAGTGGAGTAACAACATAGCCAAGAAAAGATGCTGGAATTCGATGCAAAGGTACTTCCCAAGGTTACCAAACAAGCGTGCATCCGTAGAGAGCATTAAAAACAACACGTAAATGTTCCAAATGTTCTTCCAAAGATTTGCTATAAATCGAGTATATCATCAAAATAAACTACCACAAATCGTCCAATGAAAGCACGTAAAACTTAGTTCATTAATCTCATGAAAGTACTAGGTGCATTAGTTAACCCAAAAGGCATGACTAACCACTCATATAATCAAACTTAGTTTTAAATGCTGTTTTCCATTCATCTCCCAATTTCATCGAATTTGATGGTATCCACTTCATAAATCAACTTTGGAGAATATTGTAGAGCCCTCAATTCATCAAGCATATCATCTAGCCTAGGAATAGGGTGGCGATAGCGAATAATAATATTATTGATGCCTCTACAATCAACACACTACGTGACGTACCATCCTTTTTCGGCACTAGAATAATAGGAACAACTCAAGGACTAAGGGATTAGCGTATATAACCTTTGTCGAGCAGCTCTCACATGCCAGCGCATAATCTCCGTCTCCTCTCACGGATTGTGCGGTATGGTGCGGTTGGGTAATGATGCACGGGAATTAAGTCAATTTGATGCTCAATCCCTCGAATAGGTGGTAATCCGGTGGCGCGTCTTGTGGAAAGGCGTCGTGAACTCTGCAAAATGTTAGTGACAGCAGGGGGCAAGAGGAAAACCGTCCTCGAATGAAAATAATGCCTCTTTGCACACAAAAGCATAGCAAATAGATTTGCCAAATCTAGCTCATCAATATCAGTTGGTGGCAAGTAAACATGCACTTTTCAATTTAATTTGAAACAACATTAGATGGTTTATTATTAGTCTTCATGTGTTGCTCAAATTCTTTTACCACAATCTGATTTTTCACTCTTATTTTCTCTGTTTTACTTTATTAGCTCTATTAATATCATCTTTCAAAATAGACTCGGGAGTCATTAGGA
>JAHHZJ010010018.1:0-18579 GCA_021437245.1 Aegilops speltoides
CAACCCAGGAACCAAAAATTGGATATCAAAACCAATCACTTTCGACCACGATTATTCGAAGCGTTAAGCAGCGGCGGTTCGATATTGGATCCCATAATCAGCGGATACAATTCACTAAAGTCCTAATGGGGAGGCGCGACTTAAACTCGTATTCAAACACAATCATAAGATGGGGATAGACCCTACTAAAATTAAATCGCACTTCCTTAAAGGAGGGGGCCCCATCGCCAAGTGCGACTCCCTATTACTGGGTTGCGTTGGATCACCAAACAACTTTAGGCAAAAACTAATCTTTCCGCCCCATTTAAAGTGGATATCAAGCACTCTTGGGGCGAAAGGCTTTTTCCATTTAAGCCATACGCATTCGCGTCTCTTACACTCAAGATGCGGTCGGCGTGGCATCATTTGATCTGGTCACCCAAAGACCCGGACACGGATAAACAATCCGGCATCGGGACTAGGGCTCCCTGCGCACCCCCCTAGGGGATCCCTAAACCCATGGTTCATTCAACCGCTTTACTTATTATTTTTCTTTCATACCTTTTTTTTGCAATTGTTTTTCAAACTAAGCGTTCCTCTCTTTTCTGAGATGAACAATGTGCATATCCGTCGGGATAACGGCTTCGGGAGACCGGGAGCGTCGGTAGGACCCGTTCCGAGTTCTTTTGATTAAGACCTGCGTAAACCTTTTCTTGTCTCTTGTCATTCTCCATGGTTTCTTCCTATAACCAAAGCGGGCAGGCGTTTTGCCGGCAGCGTCGAACCATGCCGTACCGGACACTAGGGGCTTAGGGCATTATCGCCCATTATTATAAAAGGGAACACCTTAAGTGTTGGGTCTCGAGATTAGGCATTATATGCATCGGCTCGAATCATGTCTTTGGTTAAATGTTGGGTTTGCGGCTCACGTGTTTTTCTTTTACGTTCCATATCATGGTACGGCACGGGAGAACTCTGCGATTGTGCCCGGTTAATTTGGCGAGCACCTCGATGAAAGCGGGTGTCATGATATAATTGACCACTCGATCGACTCTGGAATGTTTAGAATTCCCCTTTAACGGGACCGTTTAATCGAGCACATCGCCCGAACTTTCGGAGGTGCGGTGCCCCAAGGGGCTTCTCGTAGCCCCCCCCTCCATTGGCTAAGTAAAAGTGATAAAGCATTATAGTGGATTGCCTTGTTTGCTCTTTACCACCTCCTTAAGGCCAGGCGTTGTATTAAGTGTGGGCTATTTTGCGAACACCCCGCCCTTGTGATTTGGCCGAACTAATCTTCGGGTTATACAAATGTATCGTTGGGCGCAAAGGAAATTTTACTACTTGGGGCGCACAAGTATAAGCGATTATAGCATAATCATCGTTTTACAAGCCAAAATGTTCATTTGAGCGTGACATTTTTGAAAACTGGACTCTATTACCACCGCCCGCCCTTCCCGAAATAGTGCTCGGCGAATTAAATTTCATCGAACCACAGGCGGCAATAAGCGGTGGCATCCATCTCTCCAATGTGTCTTCCGGGCAAGAAACCATCAGCGCCCTTCAACGAGCAGCTTCATCTCCTTAATATCGGCACCGCTCCAAGAAATTTCGATGGCAAAAGCTTTCGTTGCCTTGGGCCTCTGGCGGACGAGGCCCGATGTGAGTCATGGCAATCCGGACAATCTATTTAGCTCGGCCCATTCGGCACCGTCGGTCCAGTGAGCGATCCGTTCGAAATTGAGACCAAAATAGCTCTTAGTCTTGTGATCCTTCTCGCTCGGAAGTGCTCAGCGGCATCGGCCCACTTCGCTAAGTCCATATCACGGATCCTCCGGACTCCCATTAGCCAAGTTGAGCATACTTTTGATCCATAAACCGGCGGCCGGAAAAACTTGCGCCCGATATCTCCTGGCCGGCTCCTCCTTCATGGCCCGTATTGGCGGGCATCCATCTCGGCGGTGGCCTTCCCGAGTCTTCCGCTCCGATAAGCGCTCCTTTTCAAGAGCCTCATTGCGGTCGGCAGCATCCTTTAATTTCACGGCCAATTCGGCCACCTCTTCCCTAGCAAGCGTTGATGCGGCCTTTTGGCTTTCAACTCCTCGGCCGCCCTCGAGGGCAGCGTCACTCGCCGGGCTTGCTCCTTAGCTTGAGCAAGTTGGCGAAAACTCTCCACGGCAGCTGCACGTCGTACCACAACATATAATTTATCGGAGGAGGCTTTGACCCCTTAATAAGCGACTACGGAGAACTCATTTACCTTGCGACTCGTCAAGTGGCGGTTGACAAGTGCGATGTCGCATCCGCCGTCAAGTTGCGCATTAACTTCGGCAACTCCACGGTCCGGCTAGCCCTCGGACTATCCGCCACCTGCATAGGAGCAGCGGCATTCATTACTTGCGATTTTGATCCTCGGCGCGCTGTCGTTTCGACAACCTCCAGAGTCTCGGGGGCTACTACCTTCTGAGGCGCACTTTTATGTGCAAAACTATCAAAAAAAAAGCAGGTCGTCATTTTGCGTACCTCAAATCCGCTTGACAAACTCGTGGCGGCATCCATAATCCGCTCTCGGCGAAAATCCTTCAATCACCATACGCATCAGCCGGTGATCTTCTAAGATGGGCGCCCTCTCGGCCAGATTCTTGATTCTCGGTGGGACACTAGCGGCCGAACTCTCCGGCCCCTCGGGACTCGGGGACACCCTCGTGGCGATACTTGAGGCTCATCGCCCTATCGTGGCGCGCGAACAAAGGCGTTCGCTCTCCATCATCTCGGAAGAAGGTCCCGAACACGAACTCATCTGCGAAGGCTGCAAATCGAGCGCAAGATAAAAATTTGGTCACCCATAGAAGCACAAATGAAGGTATTTTCTTACTAATGAACTCCCTTTTCATACTCACGGCTCGTTGGAGGCTGATCCTTTGGTGATGATTATGCGTCGGATTCTCCCGGACCCGGACCCCGGTGAAGATCTCTTCCCCGTTTAGGGGCTTTGGCCTCCGGATCTTGAATGGTCCTCTCTCCCTGGAAGGGTTTTAATTCCCCCTCTTGAGGCCCTTTGGCGGAATAATAACTCCTTTATCTTTCCCATCGCTCCCTTTTGGCGCGACCTCAACTGTCCGACCGGCCACGGGCTCGGTCCGGTCTCTGAGGAGCCGGACACCTTCTCGGCTCGATCGCGCCACCCCTCCTGTGAAAAGTAATGGGTGAGGCGAACTCTAAGCAGATAAATAGAGCGTCAGGACTCTAAGCTATTTCACAGTGTCAAGGCGATTGCGGCTTACTGCGTCCTCGGTCGATTCCGGACCGCCGCTGCGGTCAGAACAACGTACATCTCCACGGTGTCGCACCCATGAAGTGTTGGAGAATTCGAGGTCCCTCGGGTTGAACTCCCATAGAGCGGAGAGGCAGGCGTTTGCGAGCGGGAGGCCTGATTAGCATTACGCATCACCACGACCAGTTGATCTCCCTCGCTTGGAGGTCTGAATCGCCACTGATGAGGCATGTCACATCCCTAGTTACGGCACGACCTATGCTAGCTTCCATGTGTGCATCATGTTTAAATTCAAATGAAATTTGAATTGGAATTTCAAAGCCTCGAAAAACCTCTAAAATAATCAACATTTAAATCTCATCAAATGAGTCCAAGAAAATGTTCTGTTATCCTCTGGAAATATTGGCAAGAGGTAGAATCCAAACCAATATTTTTGGTGTCTCGAAAACATTTATTTTGGGCATTTGAATTAAATCAATAATTATTTGAATTGGATTTATATCTACTATTAAATAAATATAGGTCCAATAATTACGAAATATTTTGTGGAGCATTGTTTTAATTCCTTTAGCTCCTAAAAATATTGTCGGAAGCAAAATAAATTGAATTGGTTTCAAAACCAAATTCAAAACAAACGCAAAATAGAAAACATTGATAAGCAGAAAAGCGAGAAGAGGAGAACTTACACTTAGCTTCGTGGCGCATACCTAAGCCAGTGCCCAACACCACCGCCTCCTTCTACGCCGTCTTCCTCTGACAGAAGGGCAGGCGTGTGCCACCTCTGCAGCACCCCTCCTGCTTGCGAAGCCCGGACGCGTGGGCGACTTCGCGTGCGTCCGATCCGTGACGCTCGCTCCACTCTCCCCACGGCTCTCTCCCTCTGCTCCCTCTCTCTCGCCCGAACCGCGCGTCCGTCGCCGCCGTTCACTTGCCGCGCGTCCACGAGCTCCCTCGCCCCTCCGTTTTGTCGAGCAGGCTCGCCTCGGCTAGTGGATCACCAAGAGGAAGCCGCCTTCATGGATGCTGGCTATCGCCATCGGGCTCATCCATCCTCTGCCCGGCGATCGCCGCCCGTCGATTCGCCGCCTCAAGGCTTCCCGGCCCAGGCTTCTCTGCAAGTCCTCTGTGAGCTCCTCGTCGTTACGCCCTTTTCCGTCGCTCCGCACGTCCCTAAGCGCTAGCTACCGTGCCAGCTTCGCGCCGCCATGCCTCATCGCGGCGTGGCTAGAACCACCATAGCTTCGAATCGAGCACACGCACTTTCGAGCACTCGAAACGCGTCGCGCCCACCAACCCCTCTACATGCACCATAGCGCCGAACCGCCCGTTGCGGCCCGACGCCGCCAAAACTCATCGCCGGCGCCCTCGGCCACTCGGCGCGCCACAGTTGGATGCGGATGGCGTCCGCATCCGTAGGCTGTGCTCCATGGCGTATGCTTGGCGCCACGTAAGCGAATCACGCCATGGCTCGCCAGCGTTTGGACTGGCCCGCGGCTAAACGCCCGTGCGGGTTTGACCTGACGATGGGCGGGTGGGCGAGGTTGACTCCTTTGAGTCATTGACAAGTGGGCCCAAAGCCTGCTAATCTAGTTTAGTACTAAGTAACTTTAGTTAACGGCTAAATCCAGCGACATGCGGGCCCACGCCCTAATTAACTAAGGTTAGCATTTAACTAAGCAAATTAACTCAATTTCAATGGCGGGAACCAGCGGACAGTATGGGTCCCACTGGTCAGGTTTGACACTGGCGCCCAGTTGACTCTGGCAGGCGTCATGATGGCGTCGGTGGCAGATAACTTATTTTACTGGATTTATCTCTATATAGGAAATTCGAGAAAATGCTTGGCTTTCTAAAATTCATAGAAATTCATAGTAGCTCCAAATGAAACAAGTTATATATGAAAAATGATCAGAAAAATCTAATCTATTCATACTGCACTGGTTTCATGCATGTTTAAACTTTCTTTGCCTTGCTGTTTAGTGCAAAACATGATAAAACCACATTTGAACTCATAATTTGAATTTGAGGTTGAACCTTTAACTCAATATGACCCAAATCCATCTGGTTGTGATTGCATTAGCCCAAAACACATTCATATTGCCATATCATAGCATGCATCATATTGTCACATTGCATTGATTGTGTTCTTACATGTTTTGCGGTGTTGTCCCCTCTCATTGGAGCGATGTTTCAGCGATGAGTTCGATGTACAGATGAAGAGATATACTATCTTGAAGTGCCGAACAAAGCAAAACCCCTTATTCATTAGATACAATCCACTCTCTGCATACTGCTCTCTTTTACTGCATTAGAATGACAACGATTCATCTGTTACTTGCTGCGGTAGCTGAACCCCTTATCCTTTGCATGACTGTCATTCCACGATAAATAGATGAAACCCACTAGCATGAGTAGGGTTTGTTTGAGCCTGATGTGCCTACTCATTCATGTTTGTTTGTCATGCACTCTCTTACTTAGAGTTGAGTCGGGTCACGATTCATCAAGGATGAATCGAGGAGGTGTATGTTTATCTCCTCTTGTTATGTGAGCTAAGTGTGTGAACACGATTTGGTAAAGGTATCGGTGAGAGGCCATGTAGGGTACATGGTGGGTTGTCTCATTGGTAGATCCTTCGGAACTGAGTTACTGTGTTTGTGATCCATGATTGACTACTACCATGCATTGGGCCTGAAATATGACCCAGCTCGACTTCTTATTCACCTTAGTCCTACGTCCGGGGAGTTGCAAGTAGTTTAGTGTTTGTAGTATCTTTGGAGGCCGTCTGCTGATGCTGATTGCCAAGGAATGGGCTGTGATCGAGGCCAAACTGCGTGGGTAAGATGGCGAGGCGCTTTTGGTGTCCACGGAACCTGTTCACATCGTTTGGGGCATGAAATGAAACTTGGCGGAACTCCTCATAGATGGAACCCAAATAAGCGATAAACTTTGGACTAGAGACTTGAGTGTTTAGGTAGGGTCGTGAATCTACACCCGTCGGCTTTAGGCTGAAAGTCTGCCAGAGCACATGTGGTTGTCTGAGGCAGCTAAGTGGTGGAAACATGTATGAAGAAGTACACCCTATGGGGGTTAATATGATCTATTGAATAGCAGTGTCATGCGGTAAAAGGACTTACTGGTTGCCTATAACAGTTCATAGACAAGTGAAAGTGGATACTCTAAAATCATAAAGATAAGCGTGAGGTGCTATGGATGGGCGTTCTCGTGAGGGAGGCGGGAGGCGGATCCATAGTGGTGTATTGATATGGTGAATATGTGGACTCGTGTGCATCACCTCAAAAGAGTTACTTGCGGTCGTGGTTTAGGATAGCCACCGAGGTGAAAGCTGGCTTCTTTGCAATTAAACCCACCATCCCTTTGTTGATAATGATGCATATGTATTTAGATTACGATGTAAGTCTTCTTTGGGTACATTTGTACTCACGTTTGCCTATTTTATGTTTTTCGCGAGAGACTTGATCTGCTTGAAGTTCCACGTGGACTTGACGTTTAGCTTGTTACCTCGGCTCTGATCTTGTGCCCTCGGCGGATCAGGTAGATAGATGGGGCTTCTAAGCCTTTTTCATTTGTAGATGTACGTACTTTCAGTTATGTTAGCTCCGTTTGTGTTTGATTTGCTTGTACTCGGATGTTGGGTCATGAGGACCCATGTTTGTAATATCTCGCTCCTCGGGCCTAATGAATAAATACTTGAGTCGTAGAGAGTCATGTTGTGATGCCATGTTGTGTTTGCACATATCGGGCATATTGTGTGTATGTTATTGAAATGCTTGGTATGTGTGGGATCGACTATCTAGTTGTTTATCTTTAGTAGCCTCTCTTAGGAAATGTCTCCTAGTGTTTCCACCCAGAGCCATGGTAACTTACTCTTTGCTCTAGGAACACTTAAATTTGTGACATGTGTCATTCTTCGTTCACCGTGTACGTCCTTAGAAATGTCAGCGTTGAATCTGGAGTCTGTTAGCCCGCTTCAGACCAGTTTCTGCGAGTCTGCTAGCCGAGTCTTTCGGCTGGAACTTACTACGTCGATGGCGAACACGTTCGATCGTTGATGTAGATGGATGCCTGTCCTATGAGTCTGTGCTGCACTTTGGGTTTCTGACTAGCCATGTCAGCCGGGCTCCTTTTTCATATGGATGCTAGTGACACTATCATCATCGTGTGCCAAAAGGCATAAAAGCGGTCGAAGCCAGTAAAGCGACACGATGGGAATCACCGTCGCGTGAGGCCGCAAAAGTGATATGAGGTGTTGCAGACTAGATCGATGTGACATTGAGTCGAGGTCACGGCAAGGCCGCATCTTAGATGACCCCAATTGAGCCCTTAGTTGACCGCGACATCGATCGGCGTGGAGGTCGAGGCGGAATGAAAGGCGGCTTTTGCTTGCGCCCTTGAAGGTGATATAGAACCACTTTTGCTGCCACGATCGAGTTCCTCTTGGAAGGAACCCTCGGACCCGCAGCATCGGCCCTTATGCTTATGGCCACCCGCACTCAGCTTGATGCCCCGATCATCTTGGCTGCACATTGAAGGTCTTGACCCACAGGTCGAAGTGGGGAGGGACACGGAGGAAAGGCCGCGAGGCGATAATGAATCTGCGGAGATATGGAGGATGGACTCGGAGCCAAGTCGTGAAAATCCAGCCGTAGTAGAACATGAGCCCTCTCACGAAGGGTCCGTCGGGAAGCCTAAACCCGGCGGAGGTGGGGAATCTGAACAAGCGTACTCACCGGGCTCGGGCGGAGCCGGCCTGCCCTTAGGCGACAACTGTCTTGAAATCTCATAGGGCCAGTGCTTGGCCTCCGCAGCTTTAACCGTCCTCCTCCGTATCCACCGACCTTGGAGGTCGGGCCGGACATGGTTGAGAATCCAGCGCTTTCGAATCAGGGGCTCTGGGTGTTGGAACTAGGAGGCGAGAAGGAGATTCGATCGAGATTGAAAAAGAGCGATCCTTGGTCCTCTTATAAAGGGAAAAATACCAAGTGTCGATGTCAAAACCAGCGGATCTCGGGTAGGGGTCCCGAGCTGTGCGTCTAGGCGGATGGTAACGAGGAGGCGAGGACACAATGTTTTACGAGTTCGAGGCCCTCTCGATGGAGGTAATACCCTACGTCTGCTTGATTAATATTGATGATATGGGTAGTACAAGAGTAGATCTACCACGAGATCAATGAGGCTAAACCCTAGAAGCTAGCCTATGGTATGATTGTTGAGATGTAATGTTGTGTCCTTGGACTAAAGCCCTCCGGTTTATATAGACAGGAGGCTAGGGATTACAGTCGGTTACAATGGTAGGAGATCTACATATCCGTATTGCCAAGCTTGCCTTCCATGCCAAGTAAAGTACCTTGGGACCGAGCGGGTCTTCAATCTTCTATCTTCGTGATGCAGAGTCCGGTGGATATCGATGGTCAGGCTATCCGGACACCCTAGTCTAGGACTCGCTCGGTAGCCGAACCCGGTCTTCAATGGCGATAAGTCCGGCGTGCATAATGTTCGGCGTTGCAAGCGGGTTCCTCCCTTGAATAATCCGGAGAAGATAATGAACACGGGATAGTGTCGGCTCTGCAAAATAATTTCCACATTCCAAATGTAGAGAATAAAACATATACACGATCCAATCTGGCGGCGTATTATGCGGCATGACATCACCGGCACCAAGCCTTTGTTGAATTCTTGTTCCACTTGACACGTTTAGCGGCGGTTTCCTTAACCGTCTGTCGAGCGAGATCGTGTTCCCCTTTTTGGATTCTCATCAATACGTGCGTGGGTAACCCAACCGTGCCATTGATGGTGGCGCTTGGAGATAGCGAGTTTTATCGGGTAGGTGAGGGCGCATAGTTTTGTCGCCTATATATAAGGGATAAGGTTTACCTTCTCACCTCGCCTTCTTCCTCCTTTGCTCATCCATCCCTGAACCCAAGCTCCAGCGCTCAAGCTCGCGCATTCGCCTCGACCCTTCTCCTAACATGTCGGGAGGGAGGCAAGTGGATGGCCTCCACCGTCGAGAGGAGGACATCACCAAGCTCTTGACGCGGATACCTTCGGAAACATGGCGCATCGGCTACCGAGCCTGAGGCGGCTCGTTCGACCCAGGACCTCATGAGAGGTTGTTTTCCTTCCCCACTTCCTCCATGGATTGGGCTTCCCGCTCCATCCATTCGTCAGGGATCATGTTCTACTCGGCTGGATTTCCACGATCGGCACGAATTTCGTCCTCAACATCTCGGTGTTTATAAATGGTGTCTGAGGCCTTTCTCGCATCCGGCCCCACTTGACCCGTGGCTCAAGACCTTCAGCGTTAAGCGAAGGTTGTGAAGGGGCATAAGCGGAATCTTGGGCGCTATGTTGGGCAAGTTGCCCAGCGTCCCTTAACTAGAAGGACCCGTGGACTCCGTCAAGGGTGGCATCGGGGTGGTTCTATATCACGAGCGCGAGCCTACATGGCGCGGCCCGAATTTAGATCTGGAATCCCCGCAGCTCACCTCCTAGAAAGAAGGGCTTGCGGTGGGGCGACCGTGGAGTGGCGGACTTGAACCTGCATCAAGAATTTGGTGAGCAATGGGCTCGACTTCGTCGGCGTGGTCGAGTCATGCTCCTCCGTGGATTCTCCCATGCCAAGAAAGGGCATTTAATCATGGGAGTTTAATCCGGAACGGCACCGAGACGTTGGCGGGCTCTTGACTGCGTCTGAAGGTGCACAGAGGTCTTGTTCAAGCGCCGATCTTGCATCCGGACCGAAACCATGATTCGACTGCGATCTCCTTTGGAGGTAAGTGATTCGACCCCATTCACGGGACACGTAGTAATTAGATTGACTCTAGCGAGGTTTTAATCGGCCTCTTCCTTTGTGAGGAATGGATGGAAAGGCGAGCTGCTCATCGACCGGCTCCCATGCGGAAGAACGATGAATGCCCATTTAGCAAAATTTTGGTCCGGCACCATCGTGGTCTTGGGAGAAAAACAGAAGGTGGCGCGGGGACTCGAAAGAGTTCCGCAATCAGCGTCTGACGATGGCGAGGACTCCTCCCCGAAGGCGAGGAGGAGGAGTACTCTCTCCGGAGGAGAGAGAAGAAGAAGGCCTCCCCAATCGAGGGACGAAGGGTCAAGAGGAGAACTATCCCCGGACGGTTCATGACATCGGTGTTGGCGAGGAAAATGGCCCCCAAGGGCCGGTGTCGGACAAGATCGTAAGTATCCGGATTATTCATATGCGTATTATAGTATGTCCGCGATGTCCTTCTAATGCCGCATTGTTCCTTTAGTCCATTTGGTGATGACTTTCCCGACTTCGATGGCGGAGTCGTTAGCGCCGTCGGATGTAAATTCCATCCTTGCCTCTACCGCGCGCAGGGGCGGCGGAATCTGGTAGCGCCGGAGGAGGCTCGGGCGCCGTCGAGCAACCCGGACTTTGTGCGGACTCTACTCGGAACCGTGGCGGTTCAGTCGACAAGCACCCTCGAAGAGGCGGGACCGTAACCGGCGGCTTCCGTCAACGGAGGCCGGACAACTTCTGGGCGCTCAAAGCGCCTCCATCGAGAACCGCACTCTCATGAGTGCGGTGATTGAAAAGTCGGCTCGCGAAGGCGGGTTGGCCAAGCACTCGAACCTTCTAACATGCTTTGAGGTAGAATGGTTAAAATTAAGTAATATAATACCGCATAGAGCGGTAGCCCACGATGCTTAGTCGGTGTTGGAAGGAAAAGCGGACTAAGGATCTAACAAGATATCTGTGAGGTTGTTAAAAAATATGCCGATATGGGTTTGCGAGCTCTTGTTGACCTCTGCTGCGTTAGGCGGAGGTGGAAGCGCTAGAAGGATCTTGGCGGTCGGAGCAAGATCTCGGCCCGCCAGAAGGCAGCTCAAGGAAAAAAGGTAAATAACACCTTTAAATAGGTACCTTCTGAAAAGGGTTTTGGTTGCAAACAAGATTAACGAGGATGATATATAGTAATCGAGGGGCCACTAACGAGGTGGCAGCCACGAAGAATGTCGTGTCGTGGCGAGCATAATCGAGCCCGAGCGAGCTGAGCGAAAAAGCAAGCGGCTGGTGGCGGAAGCTCGGCAAGAGCTCGAGGCTCTCATGAAAAACATGAGAGCTTGGGCGTGACTCAAGACTTCGAGTCGAGCTTGCCTCGGCTATCGATAGGGCGAAATCCGCCAGGCCGAGGCCGAAGACCCATATGGAAGTAGAGGACATGAGGAAGATAGCGGCCGGGTAAGGCGTTTTCATGAAGAGCAAGCATGTTAATGTAAATTACGGATACTTACGAATTCGGACTCTCTAGGCGTTTGCGGATCTGCGCGTAGTCGTCGATCGCTGCTTTCTTCGGCGAGGAGGGCTCAGCGGAGAAGGTCTTTTGGTCTCGATCTGTGAGGCCGACCATCTAGTGCCCCCAGCGACCAGTGAAGCCGCTGGTTGAACTCCTAAGGTAGTGAGGAGGCCATGGAGGGCCTCACCGGTCCATTGTGGCTGGGCGAGCCATGCTGGCGACTACTTTGGCCTAGTCGGCCGGTGGATGCATACCCAGTGGATGTGATCAGCTCACTTTGCATTGAAGGTGCTCGTCGGGCCTTGCGCATAAAAGTGCAATGGGGCAAAATTTGGATCGGAGCTTCTCACGGATCAGCGCCCTTGGCGAGAACCTGCCGTCTGCCGGGCGATATTATAAAGTTGTCTGAAGGGCCACGATATTGCGGATGAGTGCCTTATAATGTAATTCTTGAGTGAACTTCGCTATATATTTATCTGTCGCTGAGAATTTTGTTTATATGCACGCATGAAGCAGCGCTTTGTTGAATTTAAAATATTACCTTACTATGCGGCCGTTTGTTAAATCGAGAGATGGCAAGTCGTTGGCTTGACCCTGAGCACAATCTCTTTGGGGTGTTGATGATGAAAACTTGAGCACTCTTGTTCCCATCTTTGGGTCCATCTAGAGAAACTCAACCACGGCGAACAAAGGCGACGGACTTATAATGCTTGAACACTCTCACTTAGCCATAGAATTCTATAATTTTAAATTTGGTAAAGCCCTGGTATTCGGAAGGCCGAATCCGGGCGCTATCACGCCGCAAATCGGACATCATCCGGAACTTAAGCTCGAAGCGGCATGAGTCTTTAAGACCCGAAAGACACCTCTCGAGCAGCGACCGATCTCTCGCCTTATCATGCCGGTCGGTTTAGCTTTTCTCCTTTGGGCGTTAACCGGCTCAATCGAGGCGTAATCGCGATGGTTCTCCTAGTGCTACCTTAGCCGCCAGAGCAGAATGTAAAACCACCAAAACATAGGGCAAAGCGAGCCCAACTAATGACCCAAAGACATGATTGGAACTGATTCATATAATGCTATAAGTTAAAGGTGCCGCACTTGTGAAAGTGTTAGGACTTAATCACACTGTAATATAGGGAGCAGAAGCCCCTTGTGTGATTCGGTAGGACCAAAATATCTGAGTGCAATATGTCATATAATGAACATTTGTAAGGATAACATAATTGCCATGAAAAGGTAATAAACTTGCAAAAAGTGTCTCTTTGCGTTATTTATGAAAGAAGATACGCTAATAAAAGCGGATGATACAAATAGTCACAGTAAGCAAGGAGTTAGGACTAAATTAACATGTCCCCCCTCGAGGATAAGCTGCAGAACTTGGTGTATGTAAGTGAATTAAATGCTCATAATGGAGACCACACGAGTGTTAAGTCATGACCTTCTTTAATCACATTTGTTGTATATACGTGAGTTAAGCAGCAAGTTCATGCGTCCCGGGGGGACTCTTCTATTGGTAGAGTCCTGCATATATAAAAAAAAGATAAAAAAAACTAAAACCAAGGGGAGCTAGTCACTGAGCCACAGTGCGGTCGAGCCGCACTCTTCAATCCTTGAGTTAAGCCCCTCCTGCGCCCATGGTATCTCCAAAGCGTAATGATGTCGTGGTGTTATTCTTGTGATCTGTCTGTGAGGCGGGGTGAGGCCGCATTACTCTGGCGATGCTCACGTCGCGCCCGGAGTGGTCTTAGTTAGTATTGCTCAGGCGGCGCTTTGATGCATCCGGCTTTTAATTGCGGACTAGAATACCCGTAGAAGGCTGCTCTATATACGCCGCGAGCGGCATTGTATGTTCCTCCGTTCGGAGGAAGTTCCGTATTCCCATTGGCCGTGATAACTCTGCGAGGCCTGGCATCTTGAGCTTTAGGTATGCATAATCGGCGCTGCGTTGAACTTTGCGCAGCAGGTTAAATCGGCGAGGCAAGCGTGCGCCCTTCTGAGGCAGGGACTATGCCGAAGATTAACTCTTGCGCTTGAAGTTATCAGGGATCCGAGACCACTTCGGTGTGGCGAACTGTCACAGTTAACTTCCTCACGGGATGACACCGCTGAAGGTTGTCTTAGTGAAGCTTGATCCTGATGGGTCTATGCCCATTTCTTAATCTTGTGTCACACAGTAAGCGGAGTTCGGGCTCTTGCCGCCATCCATAGGGACTCTTGTGAGTGAAATCCATCGGCGATTGGGTCTAGGACCAATGCGGCCGAATCCGCCATAAGCGTATGCTAGTCGGATGGTCTCGTCGATCGAGGTGATCGGACATGAGGACCATGGATTGAACTTTGAGTATTGGCTCCATCGCATGAATCGTCCGTGGTCGGCCTTCCTCTCTCCCTCTTGGGTATATGGGTCGCGTAAATCATATTCACCGATCCGCGCTGAAGAAACCCATCGTCCTTTGCTGATCGCGGTAGGGTCTCTTCCTAAATGCGTCAGCTATTTAGCCCTTGTCATTGTGTTGACAATTAACTTGCCGCCTGCTGAACACAACAATCTCTATTGGTGTGATTAGGCGGCTTTTCGGAGTGCCATGTATCGGCATGGCGGTGATATTTTATCCAGTTAGATGGGCTCGAGTTGTTCTTTTAAATGGCTTCTTCCGTTGACGGGTTTGGAGCCTCGGAATCCGGCATTGTTGCCGTATCCTCTTTATCGTCGCCGTTAATCGGCATTTGTTTTGATTCGGCGTGACTGCCGTGATTGTCTTTTGAGTCGGACTGCGAGAATTTTTGGAGATTATTCTGTGGGCTAGACTATCCTCTCCAGCATAAGCGGGTCATTAACGATGTGAGGGCTGCCATGGATTTGGCTTCTCTGCCCGGTGCGGGCTAGCCATTAAATCCGGATGTTGTGTTTGAAGGCTGCGAGGCCTCCCCATCCAGGACGGATCGGCGATTTGGTTTTCTTCGTCAAGAACCGTGTCGAGCTATGCGGCGATTAAATCAGCTCTTGAATAATGTGGCTTAGGTCATTGGCGTCTGGTGGTGCGTATGTACCTTGGAAGTTATCAAGGAGCGGCCTCGAGTCTTCAACACAATCGACTCTGCGGGCGGTTTGTTAAGCCAATGCCGAGCTGGTCCTTTAAGCAGTGGGAGATATTTGATGGCGTGCGAGATCGTCGCGCGGGCCATATGGATGTGGAGAAGATAATCTTGATCCACTGCTGCGAGTCTGTTGTACCATCGTAAGATTCGATGTTCACGGTTTGAACCCTTGAGGATCGATGATCCATTACTTCATCCGTGAAACATAGCGGGTGTCTGGCGCCCTGTATTGAGCAATATCGCGGCGCGCTCGAGGGCTAGTCTGCTGTGTTGGCCCGCGGCGTTATGTCGGTCTGACGGTATTAAATCGTGGGTGGTAGAAGCCTACGTGATCCATAGATGGATCTGGATTGTCTTCTTTGTCCTCAAGATGTCTACAAGTCCGGCCGTTCCCTTTTGGCCGTACTCTGGATCGATGTCGAGTCTTGTCTTGGTGGGGCTTTGAATGCCTCTCATCGCGACCCAGGCGGTCGGTCGACCATGTCGTCTTGTTGGTGATAAAGGTATGTATGCTTCCTCCTCTAATCGGGGAGCGGCTTGCGTCTTAGGTAACTTTTGGAGGGAGTTTGAGTTTATGCTCTTGAGCGACGACCTCGGTCCATCGATCGGCTAGCGAGATCTTGGTCGGCTTAAGGCTGTTCTTGCTTTTTCTTTAGGCTGTTTGCGTGGCTATGAACTGCGCTGAAGCGCTCTTGTTGCAGGATCCTCGGGTATGGCGAATTCATCATCGTTGAGGCTCGCCGTCTTGGGAGGAGGCATATAGTTATCATCCTCAACCCCTTCGTCTACCACTGTCGTGAGGGCTTGCTTCGCGTCCTCTGGCTGAGTCTTGCGGGAGGGATCGTCTTCGGCACTCTCCGGTGTTATTGTCTCCGTCTCGGATTCTCCATTCTTGTTATGGCGGGATTTAGGCGGCGCTTGGCCTGGCGTTTAGGCTGCTTCTTCAAAGAATCTTCCTCCTGCTTTTACGCCATCCCTTCCTTTGGGGTATCCACCATGTAGGCGTCGTGTAGAGGTGGCCTTCCGGTGTCCGTGGTATTTGGGTCCTATCGTCTCGGCATCATCGTCCATAGCGTCGATGTCCTCGGGTCGTAGTCTAGCATGTCGGTTAGATCCTCGATAGTGGCTACAAAGTGGGTGGTGGGTGGGCTCGAATTTCTTCGTCGTCAGAACTCCAACCATCACTGCCATAATCGGCCAAGATTCTCTGATAGCGAGAGATGCTTGAGGAATTGAGGATATCGCCAAAAGGCGAGTGTTGAAAGATGTCATGGCGGTGAATTCCATAACGGCGCCCAATCTTCTTGATCGGGAGCGCGGGAGGCTCGAGTCAGGCGAGTCCGGTGCCTCGGATCATGAGTTCGCAAGGGACAAAATCGGTATTCGGCTCCATCGCCGTAGATGTTGAAGTCCCGGGGCGTCTATCCACGACCCTTGTCATGGGCAATCGGCTCGGGCAATGGCAAGGCGGATTCAAGTCTGACCACAAAGCCTTGTCCGTGGCGAGCTAGATCATGCCATCGTCGCGGTCTGGCGCTTGGCTATGGCTTGAGTCCGTCGGAGATCAAGTCTTGCGATCGATCGGCCGTGAAGTTTAAACTTCGAATCGACTGCGGCGGGCGTAGCTTCGATCTGCTCGGATGGCCAGAGAGTTGGCCCGTGAGTGCAAAGCCGTCGAATCTGAAGATCTGTCAGGGAGAAAAGTCTCACCACGGACAGCGTTGAAGGTTGAAGATGCCATCGAGCCTATTGGTGGCGACGGAGGAACTCTCAATGAAAGCACCAATGTCGGTGTCAAAACCGGCGGATCTCGGGTGGGGTCCCGAGCGTGCGTCTAGGCGGATGGTAGCGAGGCGAGGACACAATGTTTTACCGAGTTGGACCCTCTCGATGGAGGTAATACCCTCGTCTGCTTGATTAATATTGATGATATGGGTAGTACAAGAGTAGATCTACCACGAGATCAATGAGGCTAAACCCTAGAAGCTAGCCTATGGTATGATTGTTGAGATGTAATGTTGTGTCCTCGGACTAAAGCCCTCCGGTTTATATAGACACGGAGAGCTAGGATTACAGTCGGTTACAATGGTAGGAGATCTACATATCCGTATTGCCAAGCTTGCCTTCACGCCAAGTAAAGTACCTTAGAACACGGAGGAGTCTTCAATCTTCTATCTTACGTGATGCAGGAGTCCGGCGGATATCGATAGTCCGGCTATCCGGACACCCCTAATCGAGGACTCCCTCACCAAAGTCGTCTCCATGACCGTTAAGGATTCACCTTCGATGGAGGCGTGGCGGCAGACGCAGTTGGAGTTACCCGTCCGTATTGATGAGAATCCGGAATAAGGAACACGATCCTGCTCGACAAGGCGTGCCAAGAAACCGCTGCTAAGCGTCTTTGGTGGTATAATAAAAGCGATTCAAACAAAGGCTTGGTAGCGGTGTGATGTCACGCCGCATAATCGTCGGCAGATTGGTGGTGTACATTTTATTCTCTCTACGTTGGAATGTGGAATTTATTTTGCGGCGGACACTATCACGGTGTTCATGATCTTCTCTGGATTATTCAAGGGAGGAACCGCCTTGCAATGCCGAACATTATCGCGCCGGACTTATCATCATTGAAGCTTGGTTCGAGGGACTCTTGAGGAGTCTGGACTAGGGGTGTCCGAACAATGGGACTATCATCGTCGCGGACTCCAAGACTACGAAGATACAAGATTGAAGACTCGTCCGTGTCGGATGGGACTTTCCTTGGCGTGGAAGGCAAGCTTGTCAATCTGGATATGTAGATCTCCTACCATTGTAACCGACTCTGTGTAACCCTAAGCGTCCTCGGTGTCTATATAAACCGGAGGGCTTTAGTCCGTGGGACACAACATACATTACAACAATCATACCATAGGCTAGCTTTAGGGTTTAGCCTCCTTGATCTCGTGGTAGATCCACTCTTGTAATACCCATATCATCAATATTAATCAAGCGGGGCGTGGGTTTTACCTCCATCGAGAGGGCACGAACACAGGTAAAAACATCGTGTCCCGTCTCCTGTTACCATCTGCCTAGCCGCATTCGGGACCCCTACCGAGATCCACGGTTTGACACCGAGGAGGTCTAAGAAGCTGCGACCCATCGTCCATAAGAAGGGAGTATGGTCGAACCAACAATACATTTGGCAGCGAGGAGGCCACAGGAAATATGAGTCCCACAGGAGCAAATAAAAACTCTATCAAGAACCGATCGATCGGGTTAGCACAGTGGTTAGACCAAGTGAAGCGGGCTCCAACCCTAGGTAGCTCGCGGATGGCATTAGGACTAATAAAGTCATTGAAAGCATTAGCCGAGGACCAAGAGAAGTTGTTATTATTTTTTATCGGAGGAGCGAAGGAGATTGAAGTCTCCACAGATAACCATCGGTAGATTGCACACCTCGAGCTTCTCACGGAGTTCGTCCGGAAATAAAGAGGAAAGAGAGTGATTAGGTGGCCCATATACTACAATGAACTCCCATAATAAATTAAGGGCTTTTGTGACAAACAACATGCTGGCCGGAAGATACCATGATCAAAAGCGGAAATCGAAAACATCTTTCTTTGAGACCATTAGGATCGCTTGAATGACCAGACCTTGAGCACATGCCAATCAAATCTATCCATACCGCTATAGGCGACGTTAGTGAGGAGAAAGAAGTTTTGAAAGTTTCCACCATCCCTATCGGATCAACATTATTTGCACGAACCAGGTCTTTAATTTGATCCGGCACCCCCTAACACGAAACCCTAATGTTCCAAAATAGAGCCCTCATTTAAAACAGATTTTTAATGCGGAGGCTAAACACGCTAGGAACCATCGGGGTTTAGGCGTTGAGGGCCCTTTTAGCGATGCTAGGTAGGAGTTGGCCACTACCAACCTCCACCCCACACTGAGCTCGGGTTC
>JAHHZJ010010020.1:0-27439 GCA_021437245.1 Aegilops speltoides
TCCCTTTGTCAATCGATCGTTACTTGCGAGACTTGATCGTCGGTATCCCAATACCTTGTTCGGTCTCGTTCTGCGGCAAGTCACTTTACTCGTACCATAATGCATGATCCGTGACCAACCACTTGGTCACTTTGAGCTCATTATGATGATGCATTACCGAGTGGTCGGAGATACCTCTCCGTCATGCGGTGACAAATCGATCTCGATCCGCGTCAACCGCAGACACTTTCGGAGATACACGTGGTGCACCTTTATAGTCACCCGATTCGTTGTGACGTTTGATACACCAAAGCACTCCTCACGGTGTCAGGGAGTTACGATCTCATGGTCGAAGGAAGAGATACTTGACATTGGAAAAGCTCTAGCAAGCGAACTACGATCTTGTGTTATGCTTAGGATTGGGTCTTGTCCATCACATCATTCTCCTAATGATGTGATCCGTTATCAACGACATCCAATGTCCATAGCCGGAAACCATGACTATCTGTTGATCTGTGAGCTAGTCGACTAGAGGCTCACTAGGGACATATTGTGGTCTATGTATTCACACGTGTATTACGATTTCCGTATAATCTGATTATAGCATGAATAAAAGACAATTATCATGAACAAGGAAATATAATAATACTTTTATTATTGCCTCTAGGGCATATTTCAACAGTCTCCCACTTGCACTAGAGTCGATAATCTAGTTACATTGTGATGAATCGAACACCCATAGAGTTACGGTGTTGATCATGTTTTGCTTTCGAGAAGAGGTTTAGTCGATGGATCTGCGACATTCGGATCTGTATGTACTTTGCAAATATCTATGTCTCCATCTTGAACATTTTCACGGATGGAGTTGAAGCAACAACGATGTGCACGGTCTTCTTGTGAAACACAGGCTCCTTAGCTAGAAGCGATAGCTCCGGTGTTGTCCGCAGAAGAGTTTGATCGGCCCGGCATTTGGTATGACTCCTAGGTCGGTGATGAACTCCTTCACCCAAATTGCTTCATCGCTGCCTCAGAGGCTGCCATGTATTCCACTTCACATGTAGATCCGCCACGGCTCTACTTGCAGTACGCCAGCTTCTTGCTCCACCATTCAACATATACATGTATCCGGTTTGTGACTTAGTCATCCGGATCTGAGTCGAAGCTAGCGTCGGCGTAACCCTTCTGACGAGCTCTTGTCACCTCCATAAGCGAAACATGTCCTTTGTCCTTTTCGGTGCCGGGATATTCTTGACCGCTGTCGGTGTTCCTTGCAGCGATTACTTTGGTACCTTGCTACCAAACTTACGACAAGGTTTACATCCAGATGCGGTACACTGACATAGCATACATAATAGATCCTATGGCTGTGAAGCATAGGGATGACACTCATCTCTTCTTTATCTTTTGTAATTGGTGGGACTGAGCGAGCTCAATCTCACACCTTGTAACATAGGCAAGAACCCCTTCTTGGACTGATCCATTTGAACCTTTTTAAAATCTTATCAAAATTATGTGCTGTGTGAAAGACCTATGAGGCGTCTCGATCTATCTCTATAGATCTTGATGCCTAATATATAAACAGCTTCTCCAAGGTCCTTCATTGAAAAACACTTATTCAAGTAGGCCTTAATGCTATCGAAGTTCTATATCATTTCCCATCGAGAATATGTCATCTACATATAATATGAGAAATGCTACTGAGCTCCCACTCACTTTCTTGTAGCATGAGCTTCTCCATAAGTCTGCATAAACTAAGCCTTTGATCATCTCATCCATGAATGTTCTAACTCGAGATGCTTGCACGAGTCCATAAATGGATCATTTGGAGCTTGCATACTTTATTAGCGTTCTTAGGATCGACAAAACCTTCGGCTGCATCATATACTGAGTTCTTCCTTAAGATGTCCGTTAAGGAATGCCGTTTTGGCGTCCATCGCCATATCTCATAATCATAGTATCGGCGATTGCTAACATGATTGGGACGGACTTCGACTTCGCTCACGGAAGAGAATGTCGTATCGTAGTCAATCCCTTGAACTTGTCGATAACCCATAGCGACAAGTCGAGCTTTATAGATGTGTAACATTACCATCGCGTCCGTCTTCTTCTTAAAAATCAATTTGTTTTCTATCGCTCGCGCCGATCATTGACAAGAATCTGTCAAAGTCCATACTTTGTTTTCATACATGGATTCTATCTCGGTTTCATGGCTTCAAGCCATTTGTTGGAATCTGGGCCGCCATCGCTTCTTCATAGTTCGAAGGTTCACGTTGTCTAACAACATGATTTCCGGAGACAGGGGTTGCGTACCACTCTCGTGCGGAGCGTGTCCTTGTGGACCTCTGATTCGGTGTAACTTGATCCAGAAGTACCTTGATCATCATCATTATTTTCCTCTTCAGTTGGTGTAGGCATCACGGGAATATTTTCTGCGCTACACCACTTTCCGTTCGGAGGTAGTACTTCATCAAGTTCTACTTTCCTCCACTTACTTCTTTGAGGAAAACTCTTTTCGAGAAAGCATCCGTTCTTGGCAACAAAGATCTTGCCCTCGGATCTTAAGTAGAAGGTATACTTAGCGGTTTCCTTAGGGTATCCTATGAAGGCGCATTTTCCGACTTGGGTTCGAGCTTTTCGGGGTTGAAGTTTCTTGACATAAGCATCGCATCCCCAAACTTTTAGAAAGCGACGGCTTAGGTTTCTTCCCAAACCATAATTCATACGATGTCGTCTCAGCAGTTTAAACGGTGCCCTATTTAAAGTGAATGTAGCTGTCTCTAAGGTATTCCCAAAATGATAGCGGTAAATCGGTAAGAGACATCATAGACCGCACCATATCCAATAGAGTCACGATTCGACGTTCGGACACACGTTACACTAAGGTGTTCAGGCGGTGTGAGTTGTGAAACGATTCCACATTTCCTTAAGTGTGTACCAAATTAGTGACTTAAGTATTCTCCTCCACGATCTTATCGTAGGAACTTTATCTTTCGGTCCGTTGATTCTCTACCTCATTCTGAAATTCCTTGAACTTTTAAAGGTTTCGGACTTGTGTTTCATCAAGTATATATACCCATATCTACTCAAGTCATCGGTGAGAGTGAGAACATAGCGATATCCTCCATGAGCCTCAATGCTCATTGGACCGCACATCGGTATGTATGATTTCCAACAAGTTGGTTGCTTTCGCTCCATTGTTCGGGAGAAGCGGAGTCTTGGTCATTTTGCCCATGAGGCATGGTTGCATGTGTCAAATGATTCATAATCGAGAGACTCTAAAGTCCATCAGCATGGAGCTTCTTCATGCGCTTGACACCAATGTGACCAAAGCGGCGATGCCACAAGTATGTGGGACTATCGTTATCAACTTTACATCTTTTGGCATTCACACTACGAATATGTGTAATACTACGCTCGAGATGCATTAGAATAAACCATTGACCATGAGAACATGACCATAAAACATATCTCTCATATAAATAGAACAACCATTATTCTCGGTTTAAATGAGTAGCCATCTAGCATCAAGCGAGATCCGGATACAATGTTCATGCTCAAACTTGGCACCAAATAACAATTATTAAGGTTCAAAACTAATCCCGTAGGTAAATGTAGAGGTAGCGTGCCGGCAGCGATCACATCGACCAGGAACCATTCGAGCCGCGCCGTCACCTCGTCGCCGCTTGATCTCCGTTTATTCCGCAGCTCTGCTTGTGAGTTACAAATATGAACAGCGGCACGGTATCAAATACCGGGAGTTACTACGATCTTGGTAAGTACACATCAATTACATGTATATCAAATATACCTTTGGTGTTGCGGCCTTCTTATCCGCTAAGTATTTGGGGCAGTTCCGCTTCGATGACCCTTCCTTGCAATAAAAGCACTCAGTCTCGGGCTTGGGTCCATTCTTTGACTTCTTCCCGTGGCGGCTTCACGGTGGCGCAACTTATCCTTGCCGTCCTTCTTGAAGTTCTTCTTGCCCTTGCCCTTCTTGAACATAGTGGTCTTATTGACCATCAACACTTGATGTTCTTTCTTGATTTCAGCCTCTGCTGACTTGACGTGAGAACACTTCAGGAATGGTCTTCACCATCCCTGCATGTTGTAGTTCATCACAAAGCTCTTGTAGTTTGGTGGGGGCGGCGGAGGATTCTGTCAATGACCGCCTCATCGGGGAGGTTAATGTTAATTTGAGTCGAGGCGGTTGTGCCTTGGACTATTTTGAGTATGTGCTCCTTGTGAACTATTTTCCTCCATCTTACAACTATAGAACTTGTCGGAGACATCATATCTCGACCGGGCATGAGCTTGGAAAACAAGTTTCAGCTCTTGAACATCTCATATGCTCCGTGATGCTAAAAGCGCTTTGGAAGCCCGGTTCTAAGCTGTAAAGCATGCCGCCTTGAGCGAGGGGTAATCATCGCACGAGACTGCCAAGCATTCATAACGTCTTGGTTCTCTGGGGCGGAGGCGTCACCTAAGCGGTTCTTCTAGGACATATTGTTTCTGGCAGCTATGAGGAGGATCCTCGGGTTAGGACCCGGTCCGTATAGTTGCTGCCATCATCTTTCAACTTGGTTTTCTCTAGGAGAGCGTTGAAGTTCATGTTGACATGGCGTTGGCCATTTGATCTACAAGACATATTTGCAAAGGTTTTAGACTAAGTTCATGATAATTAAGTTCATCTAATCAAATTATTTAATGAACTCCCACTCAGATTAGACATCCCTCTAGTCATCTAAGTGTTACACAATCCAGTCGACTAGGCCGTGTCCGATCATCCGTGAGGCGGACTAGTCATCGTCGGTGAACATCTTTATGTTGATCATATCTTCCATCGACTCGTGTTCGACCTTTCGGTCTCCGTGTTCGAGGCCATGTCTGTACATGCTAGGCTCGTCAAGTTAACCCTAAGTATTTTGCATGTGTAAAACTGTCTTACACCCGTTGTATGTGAGCGTAAGGATCTATCACCCGATCATCACGTGGTGCTTGAAGCTTGACGAACTTGTAGCAGCGGTGCACCGATTAGGGAGAACACTTCTTGAAATTGTTATAAGGGATCATCTTATTTACTACAGTCGTTCTAAGTAAACAAGATGCATAAACATAATAAACATCACATGCAATTATATAGTTGTGACATGATATGGCCAATATCATATAGCTCCATTGATCTCCATCTTGAGGCTCCATGATCATCTTGTCACGGCATGACACCATGATCTCCATCATCATGATCTCCATCATCGTGTCTTCATGAAGTTGTCACGCATGAACAACTACTTCTACTTCTATGGCTAGCGCTTAGCAATAAAGTAAAGTAGTTTACATGGCGTTCTTCAATGACCTGCAGGTCATACTAAAAATAAAGACAACTCCTATGGCTCCTGCGGTTGTCATACTCATCGACATGCAAGTCGTGATTCCTATTACAAGAACATGATCTCATACATCACAATATATCATTCATCATTCATCACAACTTCGGCCATATCACATCACATGACAATCGCTGCAAAAACAAGTTAGGCGTCCTCTAATTGTTGTTGCATCTTTTCTGATGGCTGCAATTGGGTTCTAGCAAGAGCGTTTTCTTACCTCTGAATAACCACATCAAGATTTTGTCAACTTCTATTTACCCTTCATAAGGACCCTTTCGCCGAATCCGGTCCA
The DNA here is from genome assembly GCA_021437245.1 of Aegilops speltoides. Lineage (NCBI taxonomy): Eukaryota > Viridiplantae > Streptophyta > Magnoliopsida > Poales > Poaceae > Aegilops > Aegilops speltoides. The sequence continues at coordinate 5,659 of JAHHZJ010010020.1, forward strand.
ACTAAAGTGGGAGAGCGAGACACCCGCCAGCCACCTTATGCAACTAGTGCATGTCGATCGGTGGAACGGTCTCACGTAAGCGTCCGTGTAAGGTTGGTCGGGACGCTTCATCCCACAATACCGCTGAAGCAAGAAAAAGACAAGTAGTGGCAAGCAAGTTGACAAGATCCACGCCCACAACAAAATTGTGTTCTACTCGTGCAATGAGAACTATGCATAGACCTAGCTCATGATGCCCTTTGTTGGGGAGCGTTGCGGAAAATTAAAAATTTCCCTCGGTTTCACCAAGATCCATATGAGTTCATCTAAGCAGCGAGTCAAGGGAGAGATTGCATCTACATACCACTATTAGTCGAGTGCGAGCGTTGTCGTGGTTCTAAATCGGCGGTAGAAGTAGGGGTAGGTTAAGGAGGCGATGTCCTAGCTATGGAGCAGTTGTGGAGACAAAGGATGTGCGAGTTGGGCCCTTCTCGGAGGAAGTAACAGCCCTCGTCTCGGAGCCACAGGCGGTCGAGTGGATTATGAGTATGAGTATTACAAGAATCTGAACCCTTCTACGTGGAGGGTGGCTTATATAAGTCTTGCGGGGACCCCAGCCAGCCCACATAATGGAGGAATAAAGTACATTAAGCTAGGGGGTTCTTGTGCGCCCTCATAAAATCTTTAACTATCATTAAGTCTATTCAATAGTAAACCGTTGCCTGCGGAGTGCCTTGACCTTACGGTGGTCGGTGAGTCTTCATGGTGAGTGAGTCTTCCATGGTGAGTCCTTCGATCTAGTCAGTGGATTCCTCTTTGGTCGACTCGAAGATGATCTCTTCTCTGAGTGTCCTTGGGTAGGGCGTTTAGGTCAGGCCTATGACCCTACCCTAGGTACATGAATCTATCATTAGCCCCGAATGGATTGAGGCTTGAGTGAAGGAGGAGTTGGCGTTGTTTCCATTGCCTTTTGCATTACGGCTATGTGTTGTCTTGGATCAAAATCTTCTCTGTTGATAACAAGAAACTTTCCTTGATCGACTTGATCCATTCTTGTTCTTTAGTCGAGTGACTTCCTTTGCTATTCGGCGACGGATCGCGGGAGATCTACTTTTGTGGTGATCGTCGTTCGCGGATCTCGCGGGATCTGAAATTTGGAGTAGCCAGCAGAGCAGGATTGCGGCGCTAGGATGGGGCGTTCTGAGGGCGCCTCGATCTCGCGCGCTTTTTAGCCCGTATCCGCGATGCGGCTACTCGGGATATGATTGGATTGCTTAGGTCCACTGTCATCCACTCGGATGGGACACTATAAATGCAACTCGAAGGCTCGTGCCGATACCTTGTTCTTCCTCCTTAGCTCTCTCTGTCTCCGCTCTCCGCCCCCGCTGCTCCTTGCCATTTCTCCTTGCGCATTCCTTGGCGGCTATGGGCAAAAGAAAACAGCGATGTTGGGGCCTTGAAGAAAGCGTCGGCGGAGAAAAGCCGGCGACCGAGAAAGCGAAGGGAGATCCACGGTCGCGGTGGTTCTTCGTCGAATCAAACTGCCCGAAAGCTGGGTCGAGGAGGCTGGATCGGTCGGCGATCGAGAGAAGGATCTCCTCGATATGGCCGACGGCGGATTGATTCCCCACGGCGCTGCGAGACTTCTGGCGAGTGGCAGCCTCAACGAAGAGGGTGAGTCGTGCTCTTAGCCACCCATGTCGACCGAGGTTTTTCGTTGCCACCAGTGTCTTCTTCGAGGTTTCTGAATTTCTTGAACCCAGCTCCACCATTTTACCCAAACTCCATCGCATACCTTGCAGCGTTCGTGTCTATGTGCGAAAACTTCTGGGTTGTCGACCGCCTTGAGGTCTGTTCAAATACATCTTCACATATCGCTCTCGGTGTGAAGAAGGCGGCTCCCCAGTGACGAAGACCCAAGTAGTCGAGATGTGTGGTGGTTTAGGAGTCAGTTGAGGAACAAAAGCACCTTCCCAGCTATGCATTTTCCGAGTCGGTCGGGGGTTGGCGATCGACCTGGTTTTATTGCGGAATGAAGCGGCGGCGGGGCACTCATTTGGTCTCCCCAATTCACCATGAGTCGGTGAATAGACCCTCCTCCACGAAGGTTGTTCTGAAGAGGGCTGAAGTGAAGATCTTGATGGACGCGTGGTGCAGCTGGTTAGGGATGGAGTGGTGGCATGGACCTCTGGAGGTTTTTCTTGGGGCGAATCCAGCCCCTTGAGTTCGAGAGTCCTTGTATGTGGTTGTATTGCGGCACCGAAGGCGAAACTTCGCGTCCACCGGAGGCGGTCAGCGATGCCGTAGTGGAAAGATGGATGGCCGATCACTGGAAACAAGGACAATCCTCGCGGATCCGGAGGATTTCTCCGCAATCATGACAGCGTTCGGATAAGGTACACTTGTTCATTTTTACATTGTATATGCATCGAGTGTGTTTCTATAGCTTGGTCGTGAACTACTGCTTTGATACTTCGGGCCCTCACGAGCTATACTCGATGCCCATGGCGCCGATTCCGGCGAGGAGGAAGCGGTGGAGGTGAGCCAGGAGAGTGGGATTGAGATCTGCGAGGAGGCGGCGGCGATGATGATGGCGATGGCGAGGGCGATGGCGGCGAGGAAGAGGAGGAAATCGCACCGCGCTTGGAAGGCGGTCAAAACTTGTGCGATCCTTGGCTGAGCAGCGGTAAGGGAGTTGCGGCGCCTGTGATCGACCAAGCGCCCGGACCGCTTCTCCGGTGCCGGCTGAGAAGGCGCGAAGCAACGAAAGTAGTTCGCCGAGGACAACCAAGCCTCTGCCGAAAATGAAGGTGTCCATCCCCACCATCTCAGGGTAAGCGTTTTGCTTAAATCTTCTTGCTCTATACAAATTTTGTCTCTGGTTGGTACTTGGATCGGTCGAGTGATTCTTTGGATTTTCGGTGCTGCGACTTCGAAACCTCAGCTAAGGCTGAAGACCATGAGATGGAGGGCGCGCCACCTCAAATCCTGGTATTATATCCTTAATTCTTGTTCTTAGTCGTGACTCAAGATTTACGACTTTAACTTTTACGAGCTCCAACTAATGACATCATCACTCTTCGGCGGCGATGATGAAGATGAGGAACCATTGAGGACTAGGAGGAGCAGGAAGGCGTCTCTTGGCGGGAAGCCCAAGGTGTGGCGGTGCGAGACCGTTGTGACGGAAGGAGAGGTCGGCACTCGACATCTTGTATCCTTTGCGAATCCGTTGGCGAGTGCCGACCCACTTCGTCGAGTGCTGGACAACCGATCTTCACCCGCACCACGTCCGGAGGACCGGCTGATCTTTGCTAAAGAAGCGATCCGTCAGCGGGGATCATGATGGAGCGGTGAAGATCGCTCGAGCGAGCCAAGCAGCTTCTGACGCCCGACTCGCCCTTGAGCAATGTTGGAGTTAACCGACCACCACATTACATTAGGATATGCTATCGATTCTTTCTGGAATTCGTAGCAGTCACCCACTAGGTGTGTTGGTAAAAACTCCGTGTTGGCGGGGGCACGCTGAGTGCACCCGCTGGGTGTAGTCCCCAAGGCTAAGGTCGAATGCTGGCAGTCGGTCTTAAGCTTACCAAGTAGATGTTGATCAGCATCCGAATGGAATGAATGTGTTTCTGAAACCAGTGGGGGCATGCTGAGTGCACCCACTGGGTGTAGTCCGAGGCGTAATTATTGCTGGCGATTGACTACTGATCTGAAATTCGGTCGGTGGTCGTGATCTGAAAAAGTTTGATCATTGGTCATTCGCTCTTTTTGTGTGTGTGTTTTAGTGGTGAGTCGTACTATATGTGAATAAGACCGGTGGGGGCGCGCTGAGTGCACCCTGGGTGTAATCCCTAGACTACGGTCGAATGCTTGCATTCGACTATAGTCTTAAAGCACCATTCTTCTTTATTCACTTCGGAAGTGGATTATCTCGACACTTTTGCAACTGACCCTTCGTAGAAATCTTGTGATCTTGCGGCGCTATCTTTGACTGGGCGAAGCATATTCAGCTCGAGTTGGACTTGAAGCTAGTGCAAGAAAATCGTGAAGCGAAGGAGGAGACCAAAGGTATGTTTGGTGAGATTTCGACGACACTTTTCTCCCCTCATTTGCTTCAAGTTTGACTTTGCTGCGATTTACAGACAAGGTGAAGGAGGCCCAAAGGAAGAAAGAGCTCGAGCTGTCGGAGAAGATCAAGCTTGCTGATGACAAACTGGCCTCAGTTGCCAAGCTCGAACAGGATAACGCCAATCTGAAGGCTGCTCTGGCCACTGCCAGCAAAGATGTTGGCGAATGAAGGTGACAAGAAGAATCGTGAGAAGGTCCTCCAAATGGCTGGAAGAAGAACGAGCTGGAAAGCTTCTTGGGCGATCTTGCTAAGAAATTGTTCCTTAAACTCGAAGGTAACCTTCTTCACTCGACCAATTCTTCCAACTGTTATGTTTCCATTCATTGTTTTCTGATTGAGGGTTTTATCCTTGCGAGTTACGCGCAATTTTGAAGAAGAAACCAGCCGGTGGAGGCGAACCTTGACCTGTCAATTCCCGGTGAGCGATGAAACTGCCATGAACATCTTCCATTTGGAGTCCGTGTTCTTCTTTGTCGTGGATTATCTCATAAGGCGAAGGTTGCTCGTCCGCATTGACTCGGCCTTTCGGCCCAATGAGACACTCCAAAATGACCTCGAGTCATTGATGGCTCGATTGAGCGCCGTCCTGACCGAGTGCAAGAGTGGAAGAAATCTTCGGCTCGGTGCGGTGCGAGCGTTGCCACAATAATGGCCGCGAGTCCATTGCAAAGGAAGCCGAGAAGACAAAGTGGCGGCTCTCAGTGGCCAACACCAAAAAGCCGCGACTTGGGACCTTCATGGAGACTTTCATTGCTGCTGCCAGCGGATCGCCGGCAGGATTGATCTTGGCGAGTTCGTTGCTCCATCCAGCCCTCCACGGGAGGGTAAAAACTTTCCTTGACCTTAAATTTGCCTCGGTATGCGAGTGAAGTTGTAACCGATAAAACTTTAACAGGCTTAGCGCTGAGCACTCTCGGTTACTTTGGGTGTCGACCTAAATTTAGATTGGATGTTTGGAAATAATTGCTCTTGGCTTGAGTTGCTCTTTGCAGGTTAACAGCTAGATGCCTCTGCGATCGACTTATTCCTTAGGCGAGCGAGGCTGCAGCTAAGCCTCCAGTGGGAGGTTTGCTCTCCACTCGGTAGGATTCTTTATCTTAGGCGAGCACTGGGCTGCAGCTAAGCCTCCAGTGGGAGGTTGCTCTCCACTCGGTAGGATTTCTTTATCTTAGGCGAGCTGGGCTGCAGCTAAGCCCCAGTGGGAGGTTTGCTCTCCACTCGGCAGGATTTCTTTTATCTTAGGCGAGCTTTGGGCTGCAGCTAAGCCCAGTGGGAGGTTTGCTCTCCACTCGGTAGGATTTCTTTTATCTTAGGCGGCCGGGCATGCTAAGCCCCAGTGGGAGGTTTGCTCTCCACTCGGTAGGATTTCTTTATCTTAGGCGTGGGCTGCAGCTAAGCCCCAGTGGGAGGTTTGCTCTCCACTCGGTGGATTCTTTATCTTAGGCGGCTGGGCGCAGCTAAGCCCCAGTGGGAGGTTGCTCTCCACTCGGTAGGATTCTTTATCTTAGGCGGCTGGGCTGCAGCTAAGCCCCAGTGGGAGGTTTGCTCTCCACTCGGCAGGATTCCGTTGTATTTGTGTGAAGCTCGGAGAAGAGGTCATGATCGACTGTTGTATTTGTGTCGGCTTCGGAGAAGAGGTCATGATCGACCTGTTGTATTTGTGTCGAAGCTTCGGAGAAGAGGTCATGATCGACCTGCACTTTATCTTCCTTGCAATCGCACATCATACTTATGGTGTAGCTCGGAGGAGAGGTCATGATCGACCTGCGCCTCGTTCTCTTGCTAGTATACTTTATACTTAGGCGACTCCTTGGACTGCAGCTAAGCCTCCAAGTGAAAGTCGGCTTACCACTCGGTGGGATTTCTAATAACTTAGGCGAGCAGCTAAGCCCCAGTGGAAGTCGGCACCACTCGGTGGGATTTTAATAACTAGGCGAGCAGCTGCAGCTAAGCCCCAGTGGAAGTCGGCTTTCACTCGGTGGGATTTTTAATAACTTAGGCGAGCAGGCTGCAGCTAAGCCCAGTGGAAGTCGGCACCACTCGGTGGGATTTTAATAACTTAGCGAGCAGGCTGCAGCTAAGCCCCAGTGAAAGTCGGCTTACCACTCGGTGGGATTTTTAATAACTTAGGCGAGCAGGCTGCAGCTAAGCCCCAGTGGAAGTCGGCACCACTCGGTGGGATTTATAAAAAACTTAGGCGGACGGATTAGCGACTAAGCCACCTTTGGGGAAGTGAAAATTTTACTCGGCATAAAATAAAGAGTGACAAAAATTATGAAGGAATTATGACACTATTACTTCAAAGCTCGTGAGCTACAAGAGTACTTTATTACAATTCTTCGAGTGAAAAACTTTAAGTGTAAAGCAGGCGGGCAGATCCGCATTCAAGCTCGGGGCTCATCGATATCGTGTTCGACATTGTAGAGGCGATATGCCCCATTGTGGAGAACCTTTGTGACGATGAAGGACCTTCCATGAGGAGCAAGCTTATGTTGCTTACCTGCTGATCCACCGAAGGACGGATCCCCTTCTGGAAGGCTCGACCTCTCACATTTAAAGCGTCTGGTGGCGCAAGTCTTCTTTGGTAAATGGTCGGCGGATCGAGCCATTTCCCTTTCCTCTTCGGAGGTCATTGCATCTGTGACAGCGCTTGCTCACACGCTTCATTATAAAGTTCAATTAAGTGGAGCATTGTGAAGGAGATCGCTCGGTAAAACTATACGCCCCATAGACCAGGAAAAAGAGTTCTCGATCGACCCGATTAGGCGTGGTCCATAAACCCCAAAATCTTGAAGGAAGTTAAATCGACCCAAGCACCAACCGCATGCTTGAGATCTCGCATCAAGCGGGGCTTGGACCCTTGAGGATCAATCCATTGGCTCGTTACGCTGTCCATTCATTGTGGATGGGCGTGAAGCGTAATCGACTTCGTATGCCTTGGGAGTTGCAGAAATCCTTGAATTCTTCGAGTCAAAATTCGACCCATTGTCGTGATAATCACGTGCGGGATTCCATACGAGCGTCAACTTTACGGCGAAGGAAACAGCGATACCAGCATCAAGTTTTTGATTGGCTTAGCCTCAATCCACTTGGTGAACTTGTCATTGCTACCCGGTACATCGTGAAACCGCTCCGACCCGTTCGCATGGGACCGATCATGTCCAACCCCATCTTGCAAAAGGCGGGACGAGTGGAATGGTCTTCAAAGGCTGTATGAGCTTGTGTGACATATTGGAGTAGGCGGCATCCTTCGCACTTGTCCACTATTTCTTTCGCCATCTCATTTGCTCTTGGCGGTAAAATCAGCTCGGTATGCTTTGGCTACAATGGTCGAGAAGGGCGCATAGTGACCACAGGTCCCAGTGGATATCATTGAGTATGACTCGACCTTCTTACGGCGTTATGCATTTTGTCCGACTCCGTTGGGCTTTCTCTATCTCTTGCCCATTGATAGCGGTAAAGGCTTTGGATCGACAGACGATCTGCGAGCCTCTTCCTCATCCTCTGGGAGTTCCTTTCTCGAATATATGCAATGTATGGAATTGTCCAATCGGGAGTGACAACTAAAACTTCCATGACCAAATCGACCCTTCTTTGGGACCTCAACCTCGGTCAGTCCGTGGCACTCTTGGGTTGCGGAGCTTCCCTGTGAAGGATCTTCTTTGGTGCCAGTGCGTATATGTTCCAAAAACACACCACTCGGAATGGCTTCCCTCTTGGATCCTATCTTAGCGGATCATCTGCTGCCTGATTTTTCGATCGGGGATGTGATGGAGCTCAACCCCTCAAACTTCTTTTCCAGCTTCCTCCTTTGCATTGCAGTATCCAGTCATAGCCGGGCTTCTCACGTCCCTCCTTCATCACTTGATTGACCACTAGATCTGAGTCGCCATAAACCATCGGTGACGGCCGGCAGTGAGATGGCCATGCGCAATCCATATAAAGGGCCTCATACTCTGCCTCATTGTTGGAGGAATCAAGTGAATCTGGAGCACATACTTAAGCTTATCTCCTCAGAAACGAGAACAACCTTGACACAGAACCATTCAACATCTTGGAGCCGTCAAAGAACATGGTCCAATGCTCGAGTGAACTTGATCGGTTCTTTGTTGTTCAATCCACTCGGCAAGAAATCCGCTATAGCACAGGACTTAATGGCTTTCTTTGCCTCGAATTTGATATCAAGGGAAGAAGTTCAATCGCCCACTTAGCCACTCGACCGGTTCGTCTCTGTTATGCAAGATCTACGATAAAGGGCGTCGGCGGTATGTGAGAATGATCGGAGAAATAGTGAGCAACCTTCTTTGTGGTCATGTATATACCATACACAAGCTTACGATAATGAGGTATCTCTGCTTGGATGGAGTCAAAACTTGGACAAATAATACACGGCGCTGAACTTTGAAGGCCTTTCCTTCCTCTTCCGCTCGACCGTAAGCCACAGGCCGACAACTTGTCCGATTGGCTGCAATGTAAAACAACAGAGGCTCTTTGCTGATTGGGCAGCAAGCACCGGCTGGGTGGAAGCGAGCTTTTAGCTCGGCAAGCGCTGCATCGACCGGAGTCCACTCGAACTTGTCGGCCTTCTTCATCAATCGGTAAAGAGGTAATGCCTTTTCACGAGTCGTGAGATGAATCGACTTAAAGCGGCCAAGCATCGATAAGCTTACGGGCGTCGTGCACTTTCGCATGGGGCGTTTCATTAGGAGAATAGTGCCGATCTTCTACAGGTTAGCGTCGATTCCTCGTTGGAAGCGAAAACCGAGTAATTTTCCACGGGAACTCGAATGTGCATTTTGTGGATTGAGTTTGATATCGTACCTTACGAGGTTGGCAAATGTTTGGCGAGTCGCGAGCAGGTCGGAACCTTCGCGACTTAACGGCGATATCATCCATATCGCTTCCACATTCCGGTGATCTGGTGAAGACGCCACGAATCATTCGCATAAATGTGGCTCCGGCATTCTTGAGGCGAATGGCATGGTGATATAGCGAAGCACCCGAATGGAGTGATGAAAGCTGTTTTTATTCGTCGGGTCCATCTGAGCGGATCGATGATACCGGAATATGCATCTAGAAAAGACAATCTCTCACACCCAGCGGTCGAGTCAACAATTTGATCGATGCGGGGAGAAAAATGATCGCCGGGCAGGCCCGATTAATGTGTAAAATCTATGCACATGCGGGTGAGTTATCCTTCTTGGGGACCATGGCGACATTAGCGAGCCACTCGGGTGGTAAATCTCTCGGATAAATCCTGCGTCAGCGAGTCGAGCCACTTCTTCACCAATAGCCTTTCTCTTACGGGCGGCGGACCGCCGAGATGCTCTTTGGTGGTTTTTGACTTGTCGACTTCGTGGCGATGCTCAGCCAGTTCCACAGGTACACTGGCATGTCGCGAGCTTCCATGCAAAAATGTCGATTCTCACGGAGGAAGCTGGATGGCGCTTCTTCCTATTTTGAGTCGAGTGTTGTAGATATGTGGGTCGAGCTGCATCGAAGTCGGTCGGATGAATATGGGCGGGCTTTGTCTCACGAACGACTTGAATCACGGACTCGTGGCTGGCCTCTTAGATCGTAGCAAATCACTCGGATCTGCGTTTTGCATGTACTCGTCGAATTCGACCGCTGTCACTTAGGAGTCGGCAATCTTTGAGCCCTACGAAAGCACTCTTACGCCTTCTTCCTATCGCGGTGGCGGTGATCACTCCCTTGGGTCTGGCATTTTCAGTTTGAGGTACCCGTAGCATGGTCGAGCCATGAATGCGATGCGTGGTGAGCCTCCCAAAATGGCATGGTATGCACTCTGAAAATCCACAACCTCAAAAGGTCGACTTTTCTTTGCGGAAGTGCTTGGAATCACCAAAAACCACGTCCGGGCTATTTGGCGAGTGAATTGGCCTTCTTCCTGGTATGACTCCGTGGAAACTCATATTCTTTGGCGCTCAATCGGGACATCGGAATGCCCATTCCTTTCAATGTATCCGCATATAACAAATTCAGCCCACTACCACCATCCATCGGCACTTTTGTCGATCGAGTGCAGCCGACAGCTGGATCGACCACTAACGCTTGCCGCCCGGGGTGGCAATGTGAGTCGGTGATCAGTTAGTCGAATGTGATGGGTGTCTGGGACCACTTCACATAACTTGGCTTAAGCTGGGGCAACCATATTCACCTCTCGGTTGATGACTTTCGATCGACTTTTGCTTTCCACATCTGCGAAGATCATCAGTGGAGTTGGCGTCGGGTATTCCTCCTCCTTGTCCTCTTTATCTCCGGCCTTGTCGGCTCCTTCTCCTTGTCTTTAGGCTGTTTGCCTGGCTGCTTTGGATCGGGAGTCGACCTTTGGCGTGTGGTGTGCCGGGTAAATAATGTTGCCCTCTTCATCTTTCTTCGTGTGAATATGGCATGGCATATCCATCACGTCATTTCCTTCTTTATCTTTCACTTTCTTGATTCAGGATCCTTTGGGTTTCCCCTTGAACTTCCCACGAGTGGCGGCGGGGCCTCTCCGGAGCTGCTGGCTCGGCTTTCGCCACCTTCATTGGAATTGCCCTTCTCCGTGACTTGGCTTGTATTTACCGCCAGGTCGGTCTTCTTCCTCGCCGTTAGGCGTGTTGCTAACAATCTCCATCATTCGACTCGGGGTCATGTCCCGGTTCGACCGAACTTGAGACTCAATTCTCTGTTTTTGGCGCCGTCCTTGAAGGCGCAAACCGCTGATGGTCGGACACATTTTCCACGATGTTGTGCAAGGTAATCCACCTCTGAATGTACTCTCGGAGAGTTTCATTGGTCTTCGCACACAAACTTGCAGCTCTGTCAAACCAGCGATCGCTTGCACAAGTCCCTTCAAAAGTCTGACGAACACTGGGACAAATCTTCCCAAGTATATATCTTTCTGTGTGAGTAAGCGGCTCAGCCATGCTCTGCGAGAACCTTCCAACATGAGGGCAAATGTTTCATGGCCACCTCATCATTCCCACCAATCTGAACAGCCACTCGGTAATCCTCGAGCCAAGTTTGAGCTTAGATTCCCAGTGAACTTGCTGACTCCTGCTTGCCAATCTGAAAGTGGGGGGATCACTGCGGCTCGATAGCCTGCTAAAACACTCGGGCGAGACATGCACTCATTGCTGGTGGGTGCATGCTGTCGAACCCTCCTCGATGGGCTCTGTTCGGTCGACCAAGCCTTGCGATAATGGATCGCGCATCAAAGCCTGGTTCCACAGGGTCATTGGAACCCCGCCTATCTTGGCGTCGTCATCATCTTGCCGCCGAGGCGTCTGACCCTTCCCTCGGAGGGAAAGGGCACTCGGCGCTGTCATCTCGGTCGAATCGGTCTCCAAGCTGCTCTCGCCCGATTATCGCGCCCTTCCGCTTGCGGAAGCGTCTGGGGCTGTGAGCGGCGGGCGATGTTAGCGGCGACGGATCGTTGTGAATCTGTTCGCGGCTGCGACACGGCTGAGTTACAGTCACTGCTGCTCGGAGTAAATCTACGATCTGCTGCAAGCCTCTTCCGACCGGTTGGGGCGGCTGAATGGACTACGCTATCGAGTTGCAGTGCTAAATTCTGAATTGGCGTGCGTTATACGAGTCGGCGGGAAGAGCCGGCGTCGGTGAATTCGAGGAGTCGTTGCATGGCGCTTCGTCGAGTGCTTTGCTGAAGATTCTCGGCGACGCGTTCAGCCACATTAATAGCGTGCTTCCTCAAGGCCACGAGCCTCGGGGTCTCTCCGGCGATAGGAGTATGTAGTGCATCCATGTTCTGCGACGAAGGTCCTCTCTCTGGAAGTCGAGTGTCTCGGGCTGGTATTCCTCGTGTTCTTGCAGGGGTCACCTCCTCCGTGCCCCCCCCGCCGTGAAGTGGCTCGGGAGGACTGCGAGGGCCGTCGACCATGAGAATCTCCGCGCTGGATCACTGCTATCACACTCGGATCACGTCTCTCTGAGCCGGTCGGCAGATCGAGCAGGCCGTAGAGATTCGTCGGGCTCGATAGCGCGACACAGGCGGTGGCTGTCTGGCGAGCCACGCGTGCTTCACCCACCGCTGAAGCCTCGACCGACCAGGCGCTTGCGCTGGTGGGAAGCTGGCGAGGCGACCGATAGAGGCGGTCGACCGATCTGGTCGGCGGTTGCCGCAGACAAAGCGCCCTTGAACACATGCTTGCGAAAGTCGTCGCCCAGCAGACGGGGCGCCTCTATGTCAGAGGGGCCTCCTGGAGCCATCTTGGTCGTCGGCGACAAAAGTGAGAGCAAGAGGCGGATCTCGTGCCCTTTTAAAACTCCGAAGTCATCATGATGAAGGTACTCGGAACTCTGCAACTCCTCCACAAATCGCTAAAACACACCTTACGGTGGCGCCAAGCTGTCGTGGTTCTAAGTCGGCGGTAGAAGTAGGGGGTAGGTTAAGGAGGCGATGTCCTAGCTATGGAGCAGTTGTGGAGATAAAGGATGTCTGAGTTCGGGCCCTTCTCGGAGAAGTAACAGCCCTCGTCTCGGAGCCACAGGCGGTCGAGTGGATTATGAGTATGAGTATTACAGAATCTGAACCCTTCTATCCGTGGAGGGGTGGCTTATATAAGTCTTGGGACCCGAGCCAGCCCACATAATGGAGGAATAAAGTACATTAAGCTAGGGGAGTTCTTGGTAGCGCCCTCATAAAATGCTTTAACTATCATTAAGTCTATTCAATAGTAAACCGTTGCTGCTGGAGTGCCTTGACCTTACGGTGGTGGTGAGTCTTCATGGTCGAGTGAGTCTTCCATGGTCGAGTCCTTCGATCTAGTCAGTGGATTCCTCTTTGGTCATTGGAAGATGATCTCTTCTCTGAGTGTCCTTGGGTAGGACATTTAGGTCAGGCCTATGACCCTACCTAGGTACATGAATCTATCAAGGGCGGCCGAAGGCTGCCCCCCAAGGCATGTGGTGCGCCCGCCCTACGGTTTCAACCCTAGGCGCGAGCGGTGGGCCTAGAGGCGCACCAACCTACTATGGGCTGGTTCCTCCACTTCAGCCCATGGGGCCCTCAGGGATGGGTGGCCCCACAGTGGACCCGGGACCCTTCCGGTGGTCGGTACATCTGGGTGACCCGAAACTTTCCCGATGGCGAAATACCACTTCCTATATAATTGTTTACCTCCGGACCATTCCGAAACTCCTCGTGATATCCGGGATCTCATCCAGGACTCGAACAACATTGGTATGCTACATACTCATATTCATACAACCTAAGCGTCACCAAACCTTAAGTGTGTAGACCCTACGGGTTGGAGACAGAACGGTAATGCCGAGGCGACTCTCGGGCAATAACCAACAGCGGATCGGATACCCATGTTGGCTCCCACATGCTCTCGATGATTTCGCCGGATGAACCCACGATGTCGAGAGTTAAACAACCCGTATACAATTCCCTTTGTCAATCGATGCGTTACTTGCCGAGACTCGATCGTCGGTATCCCAATACCTTATTCGGTCGTTACGGCAAATCACTTTACTCGTACCGTAATGCATGATCCTGTGACCAACCACTTGGTCACTTTGAGCTCATTATGATGATGCATTACCGAGTGGGCCCGGAGATACCTCTCCGTCATACGGGTGACAAATCGAGTCTCGATCCGTGTCGACCCAACGAGACACTTTCGGAGATACACCGTAGTGCACCTTTATAGTCACCCGATTCGTTGTGACGTTTGATACACCAAAGCACTCTACGGTATCACGGGTTACATGATCTCATGGTCGAAGGAAGAGATACTTGACATTGGAAAAACTCTAGCAAACGAACTACACGATCTTGTGCTATGCTTAGGATTGGGTCTTGTCCATCACATCATTGTCCTAATGATGTGATCCCGTTATCGACGACATCCAATGTCCATAGCCAGGAAACCATGTCTATCTGTTGATCACAACAAGCTAGTCAACTAGAGGCTCACTAGGGACATATTGTGGTCTATGTATTCACACGTGTATTACAATTTCCGTATAATACAGTTATAGCATGAATGAAAGACAATTAACATGAACAAGGAAATATAATAATACTTTTATTATTGCCTCTAGGGCATATTTCCAACAGTGATGTTTTATTCGTGTGGCATTGTATTGTTGGAAATATGCCCTAGAGGCAATAATAAAAGGATTATAATTATATTTCCTTGTTCATGATAATTGTCTTTTATTCATGTTATAGCGTATTATACGGAAATTGTAATACGTGTGAATACATAGACCATAATATGTCCTAGATAAGCCTCTAGTTGACTAGCTCGTTGATCAACGGAGTAATCATGGTTTCGACTATGGACATGGATATAGATGATCACGCATTGAGAACATCAGAGATGAGATGTGAATCAAATCAAGTTACAAGATTTCATAATCGATATGAGTGCAATGCAGTGACACATCGGAGTGTCATCGCTGAGTGCACATCGGCTGAATTTGCTAAAGTGTGAAAATATCAGATGTTGAACCGAGCAGGCTTGAGTCTGGATGCAATGTGAGTCAGCCAGATGATGGAGTCGAAAAGTATATAGGAAGTGATGTTCGACCGTGAGAAAGTCACCGTGACCACCAGAAAAGTCGAGAATCCCAGTGCCATCCGTCTGGGCCCAAGGAGCTGAAGTGGGAGGCCAGCCCATAGTGGCTCGGTGCTTGCCCACCCCTGCCTGGACGCCAGGTTGGGTGAGGCGGCCCTGCTTGAGGGTACTCCCCCGGCGCCGCGCCCTGGGAGTGCATCTCCTAGGGCGGCGCCCCCACGGAAGACCTATATAAGGAGGGCAGGGAGGCATCCATGACCACATGCATTGGCGCCTCACTGCCTGCTACACCTCGTCCTCCTCCCTTGATTGCTTGGCGAAGCCTGCTGGGAGAATCTGCTGCATCCACCACCACGCCGCCGTGCTACGGATCATCATCAACCTCTCCTTCCCCTTGCTGGATCAAGAAGGAGGAGGCGTCATCCGCTCCATCGTTTGTTGAGCAGCGGAGGTGCTATCCGTTCGGCACTTGGTCGCCGGTGATTTGAATCACAGCAGTATGACTCCATCATCACCGTTCTCTTGAGCGCTTCCGCCTGCGATATACAAGTGGTATGTAGATGCAATCTCTCTCCCATGACTCGTTGTTAGATGAACTCATAGATGGATCTTGGTGAAAGCGTAGGAAAATTTTTAATTTTCTGCAGCGTTCCCCAACGATGGCATCATGAGCTAGGTCTGTCGTAGTTCTCTATTGCCGAGTAGAACACAATTTTGTTGTGGCGTAGATCTTGTCAAATTGCTTGCCGCTACTAGTCTTTTCTTGCTTCAGCGGTATTGTGGGATGAAGCGGCCGGACCGACCTTACGCGTGCGCTTCGTGAGGCAGGTTCCACCGGTGACATGCACTAGTTGCATAAGGTGGCTAGCGGTGTGTCTCTCCCACTTTAGTTGGAGCAGATTCGATGAAAAGGGTCCTTATGAAGGGTAAATAGAAGTTGACAAAAAATCTTGTTGTGGTTATTCGTAGGTAAGAAAGCGTTCTTGCTAGAACCCAATTGCAGCCACGTAAAGATGCAACAACAATTAGAGGGCGTCTAACTTGTTTTGCGACAATTGACATGTGATGTGATATGGCAGAAGTTGATGAATGATGAATGATATATTGTGATGTATGAGATCATGTTCTTGTAATAGGAATCACGACTTGCATGTCGATGAGTATGACAACGGAGAATATAGGAGTTGTCTTTATTTTTGTATGACCTGCGTGTCATTGAAGAGCCATGTAAATTACTTTACTTTATTGCTAAGCGCGTTAGCCATAGAAGTAAAGTAGTCGTTGGTGTGACAACTTCATGAAGACACGATGATGGAGATCATGATGATGGAGATCATGGTGTCATGCGGTGACAAGATGATCATGGAGCCCGAAGATGAAGATCAATGGAGCTATATGATATTGGCCGTATCATGTCACTACTATATAATTGCATGTGATGTTTATTATGTTTATGCATCTTGTTTACTTAGAACGGCGGTAGTAAATAAGATGATCCCTTAACAATTTCAAAAGTGTTCTCCCCAAGCGTGCACCGTTGCTAAAGTTAAATGGTTTCAAAGCACCACATGATGATCGGGTGTGATAGATTCTTACGTTCACATACAGCGGGTGTAAAACGGTTTACACATACAAAACACTTAGGGTTAACAGCGAGCCTAGCATGTACAGACATGGCCTCGGAACATAGAGACCGAAAGGTCGAACCTGCGAGTCGTATGGAAGATCGATCAACATGGAGATGTTCACCGACAATGACTAGTCCGTCTCATGTGATGATCGGACCACGGCCTAATCGACTCGGATCGTGTAACACTTAGATGACTAGAGGATGTCTAATCGAGTGGGAGTTCATTAAAATAATTTGATTAGATGAACTTAATTATCATGAACTTAGTCTAAAACCTTTGCAAATATGTCTTGTAGATCAAATGGCCAATGCTCATGTCAACATGAACTCCAAGCGTTCCTAGAAAACCAAGCTGAAAGATGATGGCAGCAACTATCTGATTTGGGTCCGGAACACGAGATCATCCTCATAGCTGCCGAGAAACAATATGTCCTAGAAGGACGCTAGGTGATGCACCCATCGAGAGAACCAAGGCGTTATGAGCGGCTTGGCGGTCTCGTCTTGATGATTACTCCCTCGTTCGGTGCGGCATGCTTTACACTTAGAACCGGGGCTCCAAAAGCGTTTTGAGCAACACGCAGCATATGAGATGTTAGGAGCTGAAACTAGTTTTCCAAGCTCATGTCGGGTCGAGAGATATGAAGTCTCCGACAAGTTCTATAGTTGTAAGATGGAGGAAAACAGTTCTGTCGATGAGCACATACTCAAAATGTGGGTTGCACAACCGCCTATCCCAGTGGACATTAACCTCCGGACGAGGCGGTCATTGACAGAATCCTTAAGTCGCTCCCACCAAGCTACAAGAGCTTTGTGATGAACTAAAATATGTAGGGGATGGTGAAGACCATTCTGAAGTATTTTCAATCTGAAATCGTGGAGGTTGAAATCAGAAAGAACATCAAGTGTTGATGGTCAATAAGACCACTAAGTTCAAGAAGGGCAAGGGCAAGAAGAACTTCAAGAAGGGCGGACAAGGATGTTGCGCGCCCGATAAGCCGATTCACGGGAAGAAGTCAAAGAATGGACCCAAGCACGAGGTGAGTGCTTTTATTGCAAGGGAAGGGTCCTTTGAGCGGAACTGCCCCAAATACTTAGCGGATAAGAAGGCGGCAACACTAAAGGTATATTTGATATACATGTAATTGATGTGTACCTTACCGGTACTCGTAGTAACTCACAGGTATTTGATACGGTGTCGTTGCTCATATTTGTAACTCACAGGCAGAGCTGCGGAATAAGCGGAGGCTGGCGAAGGATGAGGTGACGATCTTGGCGTCGGGAATGGTTCCAAGGTCGATGTGATCGCCGTCGACACGCTACCTCTACATTTACCTCCGGGATTAGTTTTAAACCTTAATAATTGTTATTTGGTGCCAAGTTTGAGCATGAACATTGTATACGGATCTCGTTTGATCTGAGATGGCTACTCATTTAAATCGAGAATAATGGTTGCTCTATTTATATGAGAGATATGTTTTATGGTCATGCCCGATGGTCAATGGTTTATTCTTAATGAATACCGGTAACATTACACATATTCATAGTGTTAGTACCAAAAGATGTAAAGTTGATAATGATAGTCCCACATACTTGTGGCCTTTGCCGCCGTGGTCACATTGGTGTCAAGCGTGAAGAAGCTCCATGCTAATGGACTTTTGGAGTCTCTCGATTATGAATCATTTGACACATGCGAACCATGCCTCATGGGCAAAATGACCAAGACTCCATTCTCCGGAACAATGGGCGAGCAACCAACTTGTTTGAAATCATACATACCGATGTATGCGGTCCAATGAGCGTTGAGGCTCACCGGAGGATATCGTTATGTTCTTACTCTCAGCGATGACTTGAGTAGATATGGGTATGTCTACTTAATGAAACACAAGTCTGAGACCTTTGAAAAGTTCATGGAATTTCAGAATGAGGTAGAGAATCAGCGTGACGAAAGATAAAATTCCTGATCGGATCGTGGAGGAGAATACTTAAGTCACGAATTTGGTACACACTTAAGGAAATGTGGAATCGTTTCACAACTCACGCCGCTGGAACACCTCGTAATAACGGTGTGTCCAAGCGTCGTAATCGCACTCTATTGGATATAGTGCGGTCTATGATGTCTCTTACCGATTTACGCTATCATTTTGGGGATACGCTCTAGAGACAGCTACATTCACTTTAAATAGGGCAGCGTCTAAATCCGTTGAGGCGACACCATATGAATTATGGTTTGGGAAGAAACCTAAGTGTCGTTTCTAAAAGTTTGGGGATCACGATGCTTATGTCAAAAACTTCAACTTTGAAAAGCTCGAACCCAAATCGGAAAAATCGTCTTCATAGGATACCCTAAAGGAAACCATTGGGTATACCTTCTACTTAAGATCGAGGGCAAGATCTTTGTTGCCAGAGCGGATCCTTTACGGAAAAAGTTTCTCTCGAAAGAAGTAAGTGGGAGGAAAGTAGAACTTCGATGAAGTACTACCTCTTGAGCGAGATAGTAGTGCAGCTCGGAAAATGTTCTCGATGCCTACACCACTGAAGAGGAAAATAATGATGATGATCAAGGTACTTGGATCAAGTTGCTCTTGCTGAACTTCGTGAGTCCACAAGGACACGTTCCGCACCAAAGTGAATGCAGCAACCTGTCTTGGAAGTCATGTTTTTGACAACGGTGAACCTTGAACTATGAAGAAGCGATGGCGGGCCCAGATTCCAACAAATGGCTTGAAGCCATGAAATCGAGATAGAATCCATGTATGAAAACAAAGTATGGACGTTGTGGACTTGCCCGATGATCGGCGAGCAATAGAAAACAAATGGATCTTTAAGAAGAAGGCGGGAGCGGATGGTAATATTACATCTATAAAGCGACTTGTCGCTAAGGGTTATCGACAAGTTCAAGGGGTTGACTACGATGAGACATTCTCACCCGTGGCGAGGCTAAAATCCGTCCGAATAATGTTAGCAATTGCGCATTCTATGATTATGAGATATGGCGGATGGGACGTCAAAGCGGCATTCCTTAATGGACATCTTAAGGAAGAGTGTATATGATGCAGCGGAAGGTTTTATCGATCCTAAGAATGCTAACAAAGTGCAAGCTCAGCGATCCATTTATGGGCTGGTGCAAGCATCTCGGAGTTGGAACATTAAGCTTTGATGAGATGATCAAAGCGTTTGGGTTTCTCTGAGACTTATGGAGAAGCCTGCGTTTACAAGAAAGTGAGTGGGAGCTCTGTGGCATTTCTCATATCATATGTAGATGACATACTCTTGATGGGAAATGATATAGAACTTTTGGACAACATTAAGGCCTACTTGAATAAGTGTTTTTCAATGAAGGACCTTGGAGAAGCTGCTTATATATTAGGCATCAAGATCTATAGAGATAGATCGAGGCGCCTCATAGGTCTTCTAAGCACATACCTTGATAAGATTTTGAAGAAGTTCAAAATGGATCAGTCAAGAAGGGTTCTTGCACTGTATTGCAAGGTGTGAGATTGAGCTCGGCTCAATGCCCGACCACGACAAAAGATAAAGAAGAGATGAGTGTCATCCCTATGCTTCAGCCATAGGATCTATTATGTATGCCATCTTGTGTACGGACCTGATGTAAACCTTGCCATAAGTTTGGTAGGTAGGTACCAAAGTAATCCCGGCAAGGAACAACGGCGGTCAGAATATCTGAAGTACACGAAAGGACAAAGGACATGTTTCGTTTATGGAGGTGACGAAGAGCTCGTCGTAAGGGTTACGTCGCGCTAGCTTAGACCGCAGATCTGGATGACTCTAAGTCACAAACCGGATCGTGTATATGTTGAATGGTGGAAGCGGTGAGCTAGTGCGATTTGCAGCGGAGAGCGTCGTGGCGGGTTCTACATGTGAAGCGGTACATGGCAGCCTCGGAGGCAGCGCATGAAGCAATTTGGGTGAAGGTTCATCACCGACCTAGAGTCATACCCAATGCGTCGGGGCGATAAACTCTTCTGTGACAACCTGGAGCTATTGCCCTTGCCAAGGCCAGGTTTCACAAGAAGACCGAGCACATCAAGCGTCGCTTCAACTCCATCCGTGAAAATGTTCAAGATGGAGACATAGATATTTGCAAAGTACATACGGATCTGAGATGTCATGATCCGTTGACTAAACTCTCTCTCATGAACAAAACATGATCAACACCAAAACTCTATGGGTGTTGATTCATCACAATGTAACTAGATTATTGACTCTAGTGCAAGTGAGACTGTTGGAAATATGCCCTAGAGGCAATAATAAAAGGATTATTATTATATTTCCTTGTTCATGATAATTGTCTTTTATTCATGCTATAGTTGTATTATCAGGAAATCATAATACGCGTGTGAATACATAGACCATAATATGTCCCTAGTAAGCCTTTAGTTGACTAGCTCGTTGATCAATAGATAGTCATGGTTTCACGACTATGGACATTGGATGTCATTGATAGCGGGATCACATCATTAGGAGAATGATGTGATGGACAAGACAATCCTAAGCATAGCACAAGATCGTGTAGTTCGTTTGCTAGAGCTTTTCCAATGTCAAGTATCTTTTCCTTAGACCATGAGATCGTGTAACTCCCGGTTCCGTAGGAGTGCTTTGGGTGTATCAAGCGTGGCAAGCGTAACTGGGTGACTATAAAGGTGCACTACTAGGTATCTCGAAAGTGTACATTGGGTTGACACGGATCGAGGCTGGGATTTGTCCTCCGTATGACGGAGAGGTATCTCTGGGCCCACTGGTAATGCATCATCATAATGAGCTCAAAGTGGCCAAGTGTTTGGTCACGGGATCATGCATTCTGATGCGAGTAAAGTGACTTGCCGATAGCTTGAGGTGAGCGAGGTATTGGGATCCGGCGATCGAGTCTCGGGCAAATAGCGTGTCGATTGACAAAGGGAATTGTATATGGGGTTGTTTGAATCCTCGACATCGTGGTTCATCGATGAGATCATCGAGGAGCATGTAGGAGACCAACATGGGTATCGGACCCGCTATTGGTTATTGCCGAGGCGTCTCGGTCATGTCGTGTCTCGAACCGTGGGGTCTACACATAAGGTTGATGGCGCTGAGGGTTGTATGAATATGAGTATGCAGCATACGAATGTTGTTGAGTCCGGATGAGATCCGGACGTCACGAGGAGTTCGGAATGGTCGGGAGGTAAAAATTATATATAGTAAGTGATGTTTGACCGCCGGGGAAAGTTTGGGGTCACCGGTATTGTCAGGACCACGGAAGGTCGAGGGTCACCAGTGGGGCCACCCATCCGGAGCCCCAAGGGCTGAGTGGGGAGGAACCAGCCCATAGTGGGCTGGTCACCCCTATAGCCCTGCGCCTAGGGTTGAAACCCTAGGGTGAAGCGCCCATGCCTTGGGGTACTCCACCCCTGGCCCGCCCGCCCCTGGAATTGCATCTCCCGGGCGGCGCCCCCCTCACAGAGGCCTATATAAAGGAGGGCAGGGGAGGGCAGC
>JAHHZJ010010021.1:0-37450 GCA_021437245.1 Aegilops speltoides
CAAAATTGGCATGTGATGAGACATAGCAAAATAGGTGCTTTGGGCTAGTGCAACTAAGATCAGATTAGGTTGAACCAATTTAGACCAAAGATTCAAAATTCAAACTCATATATGATCATTTAAGTGCTTAAACTTGTTCTGCCATATAACAGCAGGTTAAGCTTGCAGTAAACATGCATGGAACCTGTGGAGATGGAAAGATTGGATTTTTTTGATCATTTTTCATATATAATTTGTCTCATTTGGAGCTATGGTTGATTTTATATGAATTTTTGAAGTTTCCAAACAATTTACGGAATTTCACATGTAAAAATAATTCCGGTAATTTAAATCTTATGTCGAACTTTGCGTCATGATGTAATCCCGAGGTCAACATGGTGAGTCAGGTCAAAGCTGACGATTGGGTCCCGCATGTCGGTGGGGTTAGATTAATTAGAGTTTAATTAAAAACTAAACTAGATTAATTAGTAAAATTTGGGCCCACATGTCGCATAGACCGGGGGTCGAGCACAGGCCACCCGTGGTCAAGCCAGGAGTCAAACCCCGGCGTTTAACATGGCGAGCCAACAATGGCGATAGTGTTTTAGCCGTTTCGCCACCAAAAAAGGCTTGGCGACCAGGAGTGAAAGGCGAGGTGAGCCGCATCTATTGGTGGTAGTGGTTGGGCTCGGAGGTGGCGGAGTTAGCGCCGCGCGACTTCTGGCGGTCACCGGAGCTGGGTGATCGAACTTCGTGTTAGGGTGTGCGGTGAGTCGCGTGGAGTGCTTGGTTAGCACCAGCGCGATGTAGTGTGGCGTTGGACAAGGTGAAAGGCGGAGTGTGGCGAGAACACGTCGGCGGCAGGCCGCTTGTGGCGGAAGTGCCGCGTAAAAGCCCGTCACGGTCGCTGTAGTGCAGGAGGCGGGAGAGAAAGTCGGGAAGGTAGCTGAGCTCCACGAGAGAGGCCTTGACAGGTCGAGGCAGGCGTGGTCGAGGGCAACTACAGCGGCGGTAGCCGAGGATCTCAGCCAGGTAAGCGCTTGAAGCGAGCAATGCGTCGCGGCGGCGAGCCTGTGGCCTTTCGAAGCTCGGCTTTGCTTCAAAAGTGGCGAAGTGGCGGAGCTCTCGAGACGCGGTGGGCGGGCGTGGGAGTTGACGAAGGAGAAGCTTTCACACAGTGGTCTTGCGGCAGTGGCGTCGGCCATGGCGTGGGGAGGCGAGGCTGACTGGAGGCGAGGGGTCACAGCAGTCTTGGGAGGCGAGAGGCGATCCCAGCGTGGCAAGGCGAGGAGGGAGGCGGCCGAGGCGGCGGGTCAAGTGGCACCCATGCAGTGCTTTCGCCGTCGAGCACACCTGCTGCTGCTGGCCGACAAGCGACTACATGTTGGCCTTGGTGCTGGAGCTGGAGCCCGGCCGAGGTGGGCTTTAGCTAGTGGGCAGCGCCCAGTGAGCTTTGCTTTACATTTTCTTTTTCTATTACGCAACTTTGTTGATTTATTTAAAATACCAAAAGGTTTTAAAGCCTCATCCAATCACTCGTGGTAAGTCTTGGTGACTTCCAAACCTTCACAGACTTGATCACTCAGCGATCCACAATTCCTCTTGGATGCTCTAGACCTTGGCCTAACCTTTGGAAGAAGCACGGTCTTCAAAGGTAACAAGCGTCGGATCCACGCAGGATCAATTTCTTCAATGGTGCTCAATCACTTTGGGTTTGTGGGGGTTTGGTTTTGGGTTTTCCTCACTTGATGATTTTCGCTCAAAGTCCTCGAAGGATGGGTTGCTCTCAAATGACAAGTGTCAAGTTCTCTCGAGCAGCCAACCAGCTAGTGGTTGTAGAGGTGACTATTTATAGCCTAGGAGCAGCCCGACATGATAAGACATAAATGCCCTTCAATGATATGACCGTTAGGTGGATAGAATATTTTGGGACAGGTGGCGCGCGACACAACAGCGATCGGAAATTTAACTCTCAAATTCCTTAGGGCTATCATGTTCCTCCTTTGTGTAGGCAATTCGCCTTTGGCGAATTCCTAACTCCTCGATCGAGCAAAGTCCTCGGTGACCGGAAGAACTGCGTCTCTGTCTTGAAAAATTGTTGAAGCTGTATGAGATTTCAATGGCTTCACTCGAAGGATTGGTAGGTGTAGAGATTTTGAGTTGAGCATCACATGGAAATTTTTCCTTAGTATTTCCTCGACCCCTTTAACGATGCGGTGTTTCCTATGACTCAAGAAAGAAAATGAAACTACGAAAACAAAAGTCTTCACGCTTCATGTTCCTCAAATGAATACCAAATCTTCAAGGTCACACCAATTTCTTCACTTCCAAGGTCTTGAAAGTCTTGAGAATATCAAAGTCTTGATCAAAGAACTTCATTTTGAAATTGACTTTCTCTGTAAATATCAAACTCCTCATAGACTTATAGACCTGTGTACACTCACAAACGCATTAGTCCCTTAACCTATAAGTCTTCAATACACCAAAATCACTAAGGGGCACTAGATGCACTTACAATCTCCCCCTTTTTGGTGATTGATGACAATATAGGTTAAGTTTTCAACGGGGATAAATATATGAAGTGTGACTACTGATATTGAGGAATTTGATTGCAAGATATAGAAGAACTCCCCCTGAAGGTGTGCATAGTGAGGAATTTGCTTTTGAGGCAATGCACATTTGAAGAGTTGAATCATGGAGATCTCCCCTATATCTTGTAATTCATACGCATTTGATATATAATATGAAGAATTTGAAATGCATGATGAAATATGGTGCTGATGAAATTCAGCATCGTGCAATAATATTAACGAGGAATAAGCATGCGAATAGCACATCAAAGTATCGGATCATAGTGCATCAAAAATCGAGCACCATCAAAAGTATCGAGCACCATCGGGTTTAAGATTACAACTCAATCCAATAAAAGTTTGGAAGAGCGAGTTGTAACTTAGAAAAAACGCCCTTTGTATAGACCGGCGAAGACTAACTCGAGTTCTCCCCTTTGTCATCAAATGACCAAAAGGATCGGCGAGGACTACGCATGAAGAATTTCAAGTTGATGGAGGCGCCAGCGTTGTCGGGGTTGTTTGTTGTAGCGAGGGCCTGCCGTAGTGTTGTCCAAATCTTCATACTCATCGGTGTCCGCGATGAAGAATAAGAGCTGGCCACGGTGGAGGAACTTTGACCCTCTTGAATTTCTTGAGGAGGTGCAGACCGTCAAATTCTTCCTTAAGACCCATAGTCTTGAGTTCTTGGCGCTATAAACATGAGTGAGGACAGCCAGTGCGGTTGAGGGTTTCATGAAGGTAGTAGTGGTTCTTCTTCCTTTGCATTGTGTGTTGAGGTCATATTGTGAAGAATTGGACCAAGCGGCGCTTTACCCATTTGTGATTGCGATCAACCATTTGTGATTGCGATCAACCTTCGATGAAGGCGAGGAGTAACTCATGGTCGAGTCATCACCACAGGTCTTTGTGGCTTGAGGATTTTGCTTGGCTGAGGTATTCTTGGCGAGTCATGTGTGGCGAGTCGTCATTGGTAGAGTAAGATGTGGCCGGCGAAATTGACCATCAATGGGCGAATGCCTTCATCGATCTGGCACTGCCTTGCCTTTATCATCCGATGATGAAACTCTCCGTTTGAGGACTTCAATGGGAGGCAAGTAGCTACCGTGGTTGAGTGTCGACTTTGTAATTGGTGAAGATCTTGCCCTTATGAATCTCATAATCCAAAGCGCATAGGGCTTCACTCGAATGGTGACATAGCAACATTGGCGAGTCCTCATGAAGAAATCATGGAAGTTGGCGGGAGCGCCATGAATGATGTTGAAAAGCATATTCTTCATGATGCCAGCGACTTCTTCATCATTTGAGTCGTGGCCTTTGATAGGACTCATTGTCTTCGTCGAATGCGATAGAAAGTCCGAGGCACATAGAGTAACTCCTTGGCGAGAATTTGGTTAGTGGGGCCTGCCACAGCTTCAAAGGCTTCATGAGCACTTGCATATAGTGATTTGTCGATTCGGGGTCATTGTAGATGCAGCGTGCCTTTGTCATGGGGAGAATCAAGAGGAAGGACGAAGCAATTCGGTTGTCGGTGCCTTATAATGAGTGTTTTCGGTCATCAATCCAGCACCCATGAATTGACATCTTGGCGTTTCGGTGATATGCGATGTGGCGTAGAACGAAGAATGAGTTCTTCATTCCAATCATAGATGTCGATGCTGAAATTGAGTAATCTGCATCGTGAATAACAACGAGGTGGCTCGAAGCATGGCGGAGATTCCATGTCCACGTGAGGAATATGTTCATGATCGAAGATTTTGTCCTTGTCAAATAGCGAGGAATAGAAGTTGGCTTGACTAGCAGTCGAAATGCCTCTTCCTTATCGGCGAGTCATAGGGGTTGTAGTCGATGAAGAATACATGCTCGGAAAAGAAGTCTTGACCTTGAACTTACATTTGCTTGAGCGGATTCTTGGCTTTGGCGGAGGGTGTCGGTGAGTTGCAGTACCACCTCGAAATCGCGAGCTCGGGTTCTTGGTGAGAATTTCTGGTTCCTCTTCTTGTGCAACTTGAGGATCAGCGTGGCGGGTTCTTGACACTAGCGGCTGGAATATCTTCATGAGCAGAGGAGTGGGATGAGTTTCTTGAGCCCATCTGAGCTGTTGTTGCGGGGTGAGGAATCTGTTGGATAGGTGTGAATGGAGGAGTATTGGGATCTTGACTTTCCCAAAGTCATCATTCATCACAGGTGTGGTGCATCAATATCCACATCTTCATCTTCAATTTCTATTTCCTCAACACCAGCCTCGTCATCGTGGCTGAGGCATAGGTGAGAAATGGTGGCGTTGAAGGATTGTGTCCACTTCAATTTCTTCATCAAGCTGCTCTGGCGTAGCGTGAGAATGATTTTCTTCATTAGATCCACTTGGGATCTTATAGTCTTCTCCATAAGGAACAATTTCCTTTGATGACATGGAGGAAATTGGAACAGCATCAATAGGAATTTCAAAGAGATGGTCATTGGCTTCATTTTCTTGTGGCGAAGAATTTGGCCTTGGTGATGCCTTCCTTTTCTTCCTTTGCAGCTCGCTCTGCAGCCTTGGTCTTCTTCACTTCATGGCGGATGGAAGAATTGGAGTTGGTGTAGGCGCGGGAGGGTGAGGAATCTGGTTCATTTTCTTGGTATGGCAGTCACGATTGCCTGATCTCTTCGATTTCTTGAGCGCATCACTAGTGGATGCCTGGCAATTTCTTCGGTGGTGGAATGGAGTCATCAGCCTGGAACTAGCATTTTCATCATGGGCTGAAAGTCATCAGTGATCTTGGCATGTTCTTCAGCGGTGGCGAGTCTGCTGACTGAAGATTTTCTTGTTGCGATGGGGCTGCAACATTCGTGAATTTCTTCGTCGGATCGGCGAATCTCACTTTGGCTCCTTGCCAATTAGCATAGTAAGCATCAAAGTCTTTGCGAGGGCTTGAATTTGAGACTAAGCCTTGAGAAGTTCCTCGGTGTCATTACGACAACATTTTTCTTCAGGAGCTTCTCCTTTCTGTATTGAGCTTTCTTTACCTCTCTTGCCTTTTCAAACTTCCATTTCTCTTGAGTGATGAAATGAGTCATCATGTGACTTTGACCAGGAGTCGAGAGGAAGATCGAGCGTTAGGGTGTTTGGATCCTTGTGCCAGAGATCAATGTAGTCGAGGATTTTGCTCGGATTCAAAAGCAGTGGCACATATGTGCCTTTGGCTCTAGCGGCCTTCACTTGTCTATCTCTGATGATCTCTGCAAGTTCATCATCAGAAGCTTCATCATCAGAGGGCACATGGAATGCGACCTGTTTCTTCTTTGGACTTGGCGAGGACCGCGTCCATTGTTGCTTTAGTCTTGACGGTTTAGGGCTGATGAGGTAATAGGTGCAGGTGAGGAACTTCTTGAGACTCCTTTGACATGTAGCCGGATGCAGGGGGCTGAGGACTTTGAGGGAGCTCTTGAGGACTTTGGTGGAAGCGATGGCAGTGTGAGAATTTGCCGTGAGGGCATCGTTGAGAACTTGGCCGTGAGGGCTGCTGGTGAAACACTTGGCTTATGAGCAGGCTTCTTTGGCATTGATTTCCTCGGTCGACCGAGGCCTCGATGTGACGGCGGTGGTAGAATCCTCATTGAATTTCCTCTTTGCCTCCTTGGCTTGCCTTGCCAATTTTGCTTGGCGCTTAGCCCATTCATCGGAAAGTCCTCACCAGCTTGATCTTTGGTGGGATCAGCTATTGGCGGTGCCAATGGAGCTCTTGGGCATGGAGGATTTAAGCGAGTTTCTTCATATACTTTGGAGTAACATATCTATACTCCCCACTCTCTTGCCCATCTCCGTTCAATCGTCTGTGTCGCACCTTACCTGATTTTGGTTTCTTTGCCAAATTTTGCTTCATCGGTGTGCAATAGCAAGCATAGATTTCATCGAGGATTTGGCGATCATGACCTCGGGCTTCTTTCCTCCTTTACGTGGTCTCTTACCGTCGCCATATTCTTCATATGAGAATTTGAACAATTGAACACTCTAAAGAAGTATGCAGTTTTTCTTGAGAGCAGCTGCAAATGAGTTAAGTTGATGAGAACCTAGTGATTCAGCGCGGACATGAGTACTGTGAGCGAGTGTAGGTGCGAGGAATTTGAAGAGGTCATATCGTTCTCGGAAGGTTTTCAAAAGAACAAGTTTTGAGAATTTGACGGATGAACCTTGAGGAATTTCACCAAGCATTTTGTCTTAGGTTCGAGTTGTATAGATTGAAGATCCACACAATTAGGGAATCTTGAAGAAAATGATTGCTTAGAGAAATAGTTCAAGATCATATGATCCGTGAGGTGTTCATATGTGTGAAGATTTGAAGAATAAACACCTTTGAAGATTTTGGAAAGCTTGAGAATCAAAGTGAGTAATAAAAGTAACTTTTAATTACGAAGTGAAGAACACGATGATGAGAAGAATGGATCTGAAGTTAAATCGGGTTAGATCTCCATGCCCTAACTTGGCGAGAGGAAGACAGCTATGGCGGCGGCGGAGTGAAGATTTCCATAACCGTGTAGCAGTCTGACAATGACGAGGTAGAAGCGACAAAGCTCTTCCTCACCGCTGACGATGGAGTAGCGGCGGCGCTAGGGTTTGAGGAGCTCGAGCAAGAGGCAGTGATCGGCGAGTAAATGAAGTGAGGAAGGGGAGAGGGGTATTTATAGTCACGGTGAAAAACTGTTCGCCCGAAGATTTAGGACGAACATGCCCCTGCCCTTTCTCCTTCACGCGACATGTGTCACCCACGTACAGTGTAGTTGAGATCGTGTAAAATCGTGGGTGAATAGAATAATGCATCGTGGGATGCGGAGCAGTTTAATGGTAAAACCGAAAATTTGGATATGATTTGTTTTAAAGTTTAGTTTCGCTATTTCTTGGTGACAAGGACACGGTGAAGATTTTGAGCGAGTTTCAAATAGAGCACACATGAAGAATTTGTGAATAGATTGGATTGAGTATAGCATAGAGGGGGAAGGGTCCGATCACATTCACTTAGCAGAAAAAGCAACATGAAGAAATAGCCATAAGTGAATGCTGTAGAGGACATAAACTCATACATATGTATAGCCAATGAAGAAAAACGACGGAAATAGTGAAGATTTTGCAAAGTTGAAGAATTGAAAAGCTAAAGAATTTCAAAACTGAGGAAAAACTCAAATTGAAGATTTTCAACTTTTTGTGGTGGCGTGACCCACCGTATAAGAATGATGATTTCAGACACCGCGTACAATTGTCGTAGGGTTCTGAGAATCAAATTCTTCATTAATTTCTTCACACTTAGAGTGTTATTCTTCATTGATTGAAGAAAAACGTTTCTTAATGTGTTGCACATCTAAGTCATCAATTTTGCATAAGTGTTAGGATGTGTGTCCTTTTCAAAGAACATTCGAAGATTCTAAGATATTTAGCTCACACCGCAACTTGCTAAATCTCTTCTCATCCAAGGTCTTAATGAAGATATCAGCTAGCTGTTCTTCATCTTCACATGCTTTCGATGGAGATGTAAGCCCTTGACACATGATCACGAAGAAAATGATGGCGAATCTGGATGTGCTTTGTCTTGAGTCTGAAGCTGGGTTGTGAGCAATCTTGATGGCACTCTCATTGTCGCGAGAGGAGGCACATTCTTCACGTTGATGCCATAGTCCTTGAGGTTTGCTTCATCCAGCGATTGAGCACAGCAAGAGCCAGACAATGTATTCACTTCAGCGATGAGCGGTGATACAGTTCTGTTTCTTGAGGACCAACAAACCAAAGATCGTTCGAGAAATGACAAGTGCGGATGTTGACTTGCGGTCCACGATCACCGGCATAGTCAGTCGAGAATATCAATGAGATCAAAAGCAAAGCCCTTGGGGTACCATAATCCTAGTGTTGGTGTGTGATCTAGATATCGAAGAATATGCTTCAGACCTTATGGTGTGATTCCTTTGGTGCAACTTGAAATCGGGCACACATGCAAACACTAAGCATTATATCGGCCTAGATGCACATAAGTACAATAAAGAACCAATCATGGGCGGTATACCTTATGATCGAAGTCAATACCATTTTCATCGATTGCATAGATGGCCATTTGTGGGCATAGGAATTTTAGCGCCTTTGCAATCTTGCATGCGAATTTCCTCGATACATCTTTGAGGTATTTCTCTGAGATATGAATATGCCATTCTTGTTGTTGTGAATTTGAAGACCTAAGAAGAATTTCAACTCTCCCATCATAGACATTTGATATTCTTCACTCATCATATAAGCAAATTCATCACTATAACGTTGGTCGATACAGCCAAAGATAATATCATCAACATATATTTGGCACACAAGCAGTTCACCATCATAAGATTTAGTAAAGAGAGTAGGGTCGAGTGAACGGGTGTGAAGCCATTCTTCACGAAGAATTCCTTCAATGTATCATACCACGCTTGGGGGCTTGCTTGAGGCCATAGAGAGCCTTATTGAGTCTGAAGACTTTGTCGAGGATTCTTTGGATCTTCAAAACACAGGGGTTGAGCAACATATACTTCTTCCTCAAGCTTACCATTGAGGAATGCACTTTTCACATCCATTTGATATAAGATGATATCATGATGGTTAGCATAAGCAAGTAATATGATAATAGCCTCAAGTCTAGCAACAGGTGCAAAAGTTTCATCGAAATCAATTCCTTGACACTGTGTGTAGCCTTGAGCTACTAGTCGTGCCTTATTCCTCACCACAAGGCCATTTTCATCTTGCTTGTTGCGGTAGATCCACTTTGTGCCAATGATATTATGCTTGCGAGGATGGATGATTGACCAGTTCGGACATTGTTGAGCTCGAACTGATGTAATTCTTCTTGCATAGCTTTGAATCCACTCGGAAATGCTTCATCTACCTTAGTGGGCTCTGTGATAGAGACAAAAGCATAGTGCCCACAAAAGTTAGATAAATGTGAAGCTTTTGGCGTGTGAGAGGACACAGGGCTCTAATGTCATCGATGATCTTCTCCACTTGCACTTATTTTGCAGCGAGGATGAGCTGGTTGTCATTTGAGGAATTTGAGCATTTCCTTGACACCATTTTCCTCGGCATTTTCTTGGTGCATCGACAGCGTTCTTCATGAGCTGGAATGAATTCTTGACAGATTCTTGATGGGAATGACATCCTCGGTTGCCTTGAACTTGATAGAATCCTCGGTGCTGGTTCATCTAACACGGAAGGTAGATGCTCTCTTTGCGAGCCATTAGTTTCATCGAACCGCACATCTCTGATGTCGACAATCTTGTGAAGAACAATGTTGAAGACTACTGTAGGTGTGCGATCCTTCGTAACCAAGCATAAAACCTTCATGTGCTTTCGGTGCAAATTTAGAGTTGTGGTGAGGATCTCTAATCCAACATTTAGCACCGAAGACTTTGAAATAACTCACATTGGGTTTCTTGTCAGTGAGGAGTTTAGAGGCCGTCTTATTGAAGAATTTGTGAAGATATACTCTATTGATGATGTGGCACGCGGTATCAATTGCATCAATCAAAAAGCATTTGGGGTGTTTTGTATTCATCAAGCATAGTCGAGCCATCTCAACAAGAGTTACGTTCTTGCGCTCCACGGCGCCATTTTGTTGAGGAGTATAGGGGCGGATAACTCATGAGTAATACCAAGTTCATCAAGATAGGCATCAAGACCGAATTCTTGAACTCAGTTCCATTGTCACCGATGTGCTTGATCTTCACACCAAAGTTGGTTGAAGCCCTCGAGGAAAATCGTTTGAAGACTTCACGCACTTCATGTTTGTAAGTAACAATGTGTACCCATGTATATCGAGAGTAATCATCAACAATGACAAAACCATATAGAGATGCATCATTAGTGAATCTTTGAGTAATGGTTAGGTCGAAGAGGTCCATGTGAAGCAATTGAATGGGCGAGTAGTAGCCATGATAGTCTTATTTGGATGCTTGGCCTTGGTCATTTTCCGACTTCACGGGCTCCGCACAAGTGATCCTTGAGAATTTGAAATTCTCAATGCCAATGACATGCTTCTTCTTCCATGGCGTGTGCAAATTCCTCATGCTGCGTGACCAAGTAAATCGATGCCATAGCCAATATACGAAGCTTTTGCAAGTAGACACATGGCTGGTTGTGGTCTGTAGAAATCAACAATATACAAATCTCCTCTCCTAAAGCCTTCGAAGACTTTGGAATTGTCAGCTTCCATAATCACAACACAGCGATACTTGCCAAAGACAACAACCATATCAAGATCACAAATCATTGAGACTGA
Source organism: Aegilops speltoides (assembly GCA_021437245.1). Lineage (NCBI taxonomy): Eukaryota > Viridiplantae > Streptophyta > Magnoliopsida > Poales > Poaceae > Aegilops > Aegilops speltoides. The sequence continues at coordinate 10,814 of JAHHZJ010010021.1, forward strand.
CATGAGGTTGTATCCTAAGGACTCAACAAGCATGACTTTGTCCATGTGTTTATCCTTAGAATTGCAACCTTACCAAGACCAATACGACTTTTGCCTTTGTCAGCAAAGATGATATGCTTCAGATGTGACGGTGATAAAGGAGCATCCATCAATAGATTCTTGTCACCAGTCATGTGATTTGTACATCCACTATCGAGGACCCACTCAGTAGATTTGGGTTGATCATCCTGCAGATGAATTAGTGTAACTTACAATCTCATATGCTTCATCGATGAAGAATATGATATCAAGTTCATCGGATGAATTTCATCAAGCAATAAGCAGATATAGCGATATGAGGGCGTGTGAAATGAAGGTTCATTTCATCATGATTCGCTGCGTCCTTCGAACAATTTTGTGAGGTCCCGACAAATTCTTGGAGCGTTAAAGCACGTCGGAGACTGACCCTGAGAAGAGATTAGTTCTTTTCTTCACCACCCACATACGGAGGGTGGCAAAGAATTCACCACTCTGCGAGCACCATATGAGAAAGGTGGCAAAGATGCCAAACCATTTCGTTTCACATAAGAGGGTTAGGGTAAGCATATGAATAAGCGGAGAAATTCTTGAGGACTTATGAACATAATGATTTGAAGAATAATGCACATATTCATAGCCCTTAGCTCTACCTGCGAGGCGAGTTGTTATACGATGATAATCATATGAGGACTTTGATCCTTTTGAGAATTTGATCCATGTGAGAATTTGGTCCGTATGAGGACTTGGATCCATATGAAAATTTGGTCCATATGAAGAATTTGATCTGGGGTTCTGTTCTTCCTTGGTGGTGTCATGAGGACATTCACACGAAGACTTTCAAGGCACTTATTTGGAACCAGATTTTCTTCATAGGAGAACCATTCTGCGATTAGTGCCAACATATCTAGCAAATACTTCACCATTCGATTTTTGAGCAGTTTATAGTTGGAGTCAAATGACTCATCGGAAGAATGAGGAGATTCACATGTAAAGCGGATAAATTAGATGGATCAGCTGGAGGTCCTTTGCGCAACCCATGAGGTTTTGAAGTCTTGCTCGGGCTTTCAATATGTTCCATCGGCATTAAGTTTCCTCTCAAAGGCAATACCCTCTTTCCTAGGGTTTTGTTGAGGATCTGCTTTTAAGCACATCATAGAAGTCGATGCCCTTTGAGGCTTTTGTACATGCTGTCATGTACAATTCCTTCATCCTGCATTGTCGGTGATACTAGCAATGTCCTCGGATGAGAATTAGTGATAGCGAGGCGGTGAAGAATTTATAACAGTTGAAGCATTTGAACATTGGTGAAGAATTAGCGATTCTCGTTTAATGCACTTTAAGCATGGAGGAACAAATTCTTCTGGCGGCGCTGATTTTTGAGCTAGTAATGAATCGCGCTCCTACGAAGATCTTCATAACACACTCTTAGCTTTTCAAGATCTTCCTTTCTTTGAAGAGATTGAGGAAGAGCTTCTCAAGGTCTTGCTTTCCTTGAAGAAATTCATAAGAAAGTTTCTCATGATCGAGATAAGAGAGTGTTATGATTACTTTGAAGGTTATCAAACCTAGGTGAAGTCTATGAAGATTTTCGATCGGGGCTTTAGTCGATCCATTTCTTCACCCAACATATCATCACTTTTGTCTAGCATGTTTTGAACCTTTTCAAAAGCCCTTTGTTGTTTCTGACAATCTTAGCAAGTTTAGAGTAGCTGGGCTTGAGATCCTCATCGATTCATTTTCACTACATTCGGAGGAGTTGTATTTGAGTACCTTTGCACCTTTCGCCATGAAGCAATAGGTGGGGCGTAGTCATCATTATCTTCATCACGCTTGTCGGTGGAGTCGGTTTCTTGATGTTGAAGATGGACTTGCTAAAAGCGATGGCGAAGGCGGACTCGCCACACAGATTCAGATTCTTGAGACGCCTCATCTTCCTCGTTTTCCTCAGATTCAGCTTGAGTCCATTTCCTTGCCAATGAATGCAGAGCCTTCTTGGAGCTGCTCTTCTTGTGAGATGAAGACTTGAGGATTTTGATGGCGAAGATTTTGGCGATTTCTTCTTCTTCTTAGCATCATCGAATTGTAATCCTTGTATTTCTTCTTCTTCATTTCCTTTTCCCGAGGACAATCTTGAATATAGTGACCAGGTTTCTTGCATTTGTGGCACAGCCTTCTTTTATAGTCCTTTGGATGAGGAATCACTTGCCTCTTGAGGATTTTCCAGCGACCACGTCTTGAGAACTTACGGAATTTCTTCACGGCGGTGCTAGCTCTGGCTCAATTCTTGAGGATCACCAAGGCTACTACGAATCCTCACATTGAGTCGAGACCTGCCTTGGCCTTGAGGGCGCGTGGTTTGCCATAGCTCGAACCATAGAGATCTCTCTTTTGACAAAATTTGGAACTTCGTGAGTATTAGCCTTCGAGGATATCGGCAGGATCAAGAGACTTGTAGTCAGCCCGTTCTTGTATCATTAGTCCCAGAGTATCAAATGAGGAATCAAGCGATCTTAACAGTTTCTTCACCACCTCGTGATCAGTGATGTCAGTGGCATCGAGGGCTTGAAGCTCATTTGAGAAGTCAGTGAGGCGATCAAAGGTTTGTTGGACATTTTCATTGTCGAGTCTTTTGAAGTGGTTGAAGAGATTCCGAAGAACATCAACTCAAGAGTCACGCTGAGTTGAGACTCCTTCATTCACTTTGGACAGCCTATCGGATAAACAGCGGTTTCCAAAGCACCCACTCTTCCATCTTGTCCTTTACTCGGATGGCCACATATGATATTCTTAAACGAGAATCGAGTTGCTTGAATCTCTTCACATCGGTGGCGTTCGGTGAGGGTGTGCGGAGGGACACCATTTTCCACAACATACGAGAGATCGTTGTCAATTGCCTCAAGATGCATTAGCATCTTGTTCTTCGATAAGGATAGTCCGTCCCATCAAGGTAGGACACCCGGCGAGACCTTGATCATACTGCGGTCGACATAACTAAAACTCGAGGCGGTTAAACCAAAATCACGAACAAGGGGTACCTTGCTCGATACCAATTGAAAGTCGTTATATCGACTAGAGGGGGTGAATAGGCGATTTTATGAATTCTTCTTGAGGAATTTGGCGGTGAGAAATTCCTTAGCGAAGAACTAAACAGCGGAATAAGTACTCGAGTAAGCATAACGAGAATACAAGCATGGTCATCATGAAGAAATGAAGACTAGCACGAGTCTGAAAGCGTAATCACGGGATAACAAAAGATGAACACAAAGCAGGTGAAGAAATTGGGCGAGGAAATAGAAAGTCTTGATCAAAGTCTTCAAACACAGATATGAACAAACATTCAACACGATAATGAGGAAATGAAAGAGTTGAGGAAATAGAACCGATTAGGTTGGTGAAGACAATGATTTGGTAAACCAGTTCAAGCTGCTTTGTCTCGGTTATGCGTCTGGTTGGAAGCGGCTTGGTATTTAAACTCGAGGGCCGCAGCCCGGACACCAGTCACTAAACACGCAGCTCAGGACACCAGTCCTCACCGTATTCTCCTTGAACTAAGGCCATGCAGGCCTCGTCCAATCACTCGTGGTAAGTCTTGGTGACTTCCAAACCTTCGAGACTTGGTCACTCGGCGATCCACAATTCCTCTTAGATGCTCTAGACCTTGGCCCTAACCGTCTAGAAGAAGCACAGTCTTCAAAGGTAACAAGCGTCGGATCACACTTGAGATCAATTTTTTGATGATGCTCAATCACTTTGGGTTTATGGGGGTTTGGTTTTGGGTTTTCCTCACTTGATGATTTTCGCTCAAAGTCCTCGGAGGATGGGTTGCTCTCAAATGACAAGTGTCAAGTTCTCTCGGGCAGCCAACCAGCTAGTGGTTGTAAGGCTGACTATTTATAGCCTAGGGAGCAGCCCGACATGATAAGACATAAATGCCCTTCAATGATATGACCGTTAGGTGGATAGGATATTTTGGGACAGGTGGCACGCATGACCTGACAGCAGATCGGAAATTTGACTCTCAAATTCCTCGGGGCTATCATGTTCCTCCTTTGTGTAGGCAATTCGCCTTGGCGAATTCCTAACTCCTCGATCGAGCAAAGTCCTCATTGACCAAAAGAACTGCGTCTTTGTCCTTTGAAGAAATATTGAAGCTGTATGAGATTTCAATGGCTTCACTCGAAGGATTGGTAGGTGTAGAGATTTTGAGTTGAGCATCACATGGAAATTTTTCCTTAGTATTTCCTCGACCCCCTTTAACGATGCGGTGTTTCCTATGACTCAAGAAAGAAAATGAAACTACGAAAACAAAAGTCTTCACGCTTCATGTTCCTCAAATGAATACCAAGTCTTCAAGGTCACACCAATTTCTTCACTTTCAAGGTCTTGAAAGTCTTGAGAATATCAAAGTCTTGATCGAAGAACTTCATTTTTAGAATTCGACTTTCTCTGTAAATATCAAACTCCTCATAGACTTATAGACACTGTGTACACTCACAAGCGTATTAGTCCCTTAACCTATAAGTCTTCAATACACCAAAATCACTAAGGGCACTAGATGCACTTACAAGTGTTAGGATTCAACGGTGGAGCGTCGAGAACGGTTCGGCGGTTTAGGAGCGGAGGTTTGGGCGCTGGAATTTGTTGCTCCGGTTCATTGACTTTGGGGTCTTCAACTAGCTTGGTCACCCTTGCCTTCTTGCTAAACTTGCCTTTCCACTAAATGGGTCATGAGAGGTCGATATAAATATAAAAGCATAAGGAGCAAATAATAAGTGCTTATTATGCAGGGAGCATTTTTGAAAGCCGGCAGATGAGGCTGTGATGTGTGCATGGAGGAAGAGGCGAGACCTCTCTTGATAATTTGAATCGGAAGAATTAAGTGGTTGTCGGATGAGACCCGCGAGAGGATAAGAAGAGTTTAAATTTGGGATGACCTCGTTTAAACATTTCCAGGGAGTGTTCGATGGTACTTGAAGATAATTCTTCACCACCACTTTCGTCGAATTCTATCACGGCTCTTGTGCTTTGTTGCTTCAAAAGAAAGTGAAGATCGAGATGAGCTAAAGGTGTGAAAAGCTTACTTTCGGGTACTCTTGAATTTTCTGTCTTGGCAAGGCTCGGGGTCATAGTAAATGATAGTTACCTCTTCGCCGGCAGCAGTGGCTATTGTATCATCTGATGATAATCAATGTCAATGAGATGGTTGAAAAAAAGGCCAAGGGAATCAAGGGCTACCTCCTACTCGAGTTGTCATTCAGTTCAAACAGCTTTCGGAAGTATTGGTCTTCTTCCTATTCTTCTTGGTGGTTCTCTTGGTGGCTTTCTTGGCAGCCACGGCCCTTTTAGCAACTTCATGGTCATACTTCTTTTCCAAAAATCATCATCAACTTTGTGAAAGTCATCAAAGTTGAGTTAATAGAAGATTTGAATGATGAAGGTAAAGTAAGTAATTTAAAGACTCACCTTTGGTGCGGGTTAAGTGTGTAGAAAGGGTTCGAGACCCACTTTGATGCACGATCTTCGGTCTTCATTGGAAGACTCTTTGTCATTTCGATGATAGCGACATCGGTTAAGCGCCGGGCGAATGGCGTAGTGGATCGCCATTACCACCACCGTGTAAGTACACGATAAGCGGATCAATGACTCAATGGTATGATCCGCCATACAACCCAGCATCAAACTAAGTGTTAAACCATTTCCCGGCGGATCCTTGACCTTTGCAATGGTGGTAGCGAGCTTTTACGTTCAGCGACGTCGCTTCTCGGGAAGATTGTGTTTTTGAGTCAAGGCGCTTGACACGATAACCCGGCGATGGATTCTCTTCAGCGGAGAAGTATCTTAGCAATAAAACCATATGCGGTTCCAATCTTAAGGGTGACTCGGCAAGAAAGCATCTGAAAAGATGGCATCTCTTCTCCGCCAAGTTCCAAGATGGGTCCATTAGTAAACAAATTTTGGTGGTTCAAATAAAAATATGCTTTGAACAGTTCGACCTTTGGACTCCTCTTGAAGGTATACTTCACATAAAACTTGGAAGTTGCGGATGTTTGACACGAAATTGAGTACAATGACTTGAGGATGAAGTTCAAAAGAAGTGCATAACATCTCGGAAAAATTTAGAGTCGGGGCGGTGAAGCCCCAAATCCGTGATCGATAAAAAGGATGACTTACGCCATCCTTTGGCTGAATCTTTCTTCTTCGGATCGGGGAGGCGATAATGCATAGCGATATTCTTTGGTAAATAGCAGTTTCACAAAGTCCTTGGCGTGTCCTCGGTGACAATGGAAGGAACCAGTTATAGGAAGTAGATGTCTTGGTGGCATTGTGAAGCCTAAAAAGAAAGAACAATTTTACCGATTTAAGTTGATTCATTTAGCCAAGGACAAGCATTACGATACATATTCAGGATGGTGGCTTAAAGGGGCCTAATGATATATGGCTAGCTTCTGGTGGTGATGTAAGCCACCATAGCGGATGGATATCTATCAAGAAGCGAAATTTGCTTAGTGTTGAATCAAGCTGCAAGCTGGTGATGTAAGCCACCATGACCGAATGGATGTCTATCAAGGGTGAAATTTGCTAAGTGATGAATAAAAGGGTTTTATAATTTGGAGCAAGCGATTTGGATCTAGTATTTGTGTGAAAAAGAAAATAATTCAAAACCTAAATATTGCGGCAAAGGAACTAACACAAGGGCAAGATTTACGCATCACGTAAAGCAAGTTTTGAGATAACGGAAGGAATGGAAACAAGTTCAGCGTCTTAAGGAATATATTTGGATCTAAAGTAAGGGCTAACTAGAAATGCGTGAAGAGCGATGAAGAACTCAAAGAAACTGCAGAAACCCTAATGGAGATCTACGGTGGAGAGGATAAAGGTGCTTCTTTGGATCCGAGGAAGCGATGAAGAAGCGCTGCGAGTTTTCTCGTCCCGTTCGGGTCGATCAGGCGACCAAGGGCGAGGAAGGCAGTGAGCTTGCGGCGGCGACGACACTCGAGTGTCTGATGCGTTGCGAAGAGTAGAAGATGAGAGGGAAAGAGGCGATAATTAAAGAAGGGATGCTCGACCCTATTTATAAGGAAAAAGTTTAACAGTTGGGCTTGAAAAGCGAGGAGGTCAAAGAATGATTATCCAGCTGCTCAGGCGCCTCGATTTTCGGGATGGCTATTAAAGATAAGGATCCATTAAGATCTATCGGATAATGTGTAAATGTGTGTGGTGGCGTCATGGCGGGTTATCACGATCGCGAGGAGATGATGTCATGGCGGGTTATGAGATCTCGCACAAATGAAGAAGGAAGATTTTTTTCTAAGTGTTGAAGATTGACATGAATGAATTCAAATCAATTTGGGGCCTAATGTTGGGGATATAACTATTAGGTATGACACCTTGAGGAGGGGTGAGGGTTATGCCTATGGCGATTCATCTTTGTGAAGCCCAGAGGATATTGAAGATGTCGGTTCATGAAGCAAGGGCCCAAGGTCAAAAGGCGACTTAAGGCCCGTAGGAGTAAATCGCTACTTATTATATGACTTGTATTGTAAGAGCGGGTATAGTTAGTCACCGGGCGGACCACGTTGTCTATGAGCGGCGGGACTCTGTGAGCCGCCGGGTGTCGACTTGTGTATATAAAGAGCGACCGAAGGCGGTTCGGGGCAAGAAACAAGAGATCTAAAAGCTAGGTCAGCGGATTCGCTCCACAGTAATCGAGACATAAGCAATACCACCTCAAACTGGATTAGGCCTTTACCTTCACCACAAGGGCGAACCAATATAAACTCCTTTATCATTTGTCCCGTTTTAACCTCTTTAAGCTAACCTAGTTCGCGATGGCTCCATGACTAAGTCCTCACACTAGGACATCTGTCGTGACTATTCCACAACAAACTTGAAATAATTCCAGAATTTGAACACACTCATATAGTTCTATGCTTGCCTCTATAAAAGTTCAAGGGGAGGCAGCGTATATCATTACGCACAAAATAGGGACACGTTCCCTCTCGGAACCACGAGTCTTCTTGAGAAGAAGCTCCGGTTTGCAAGCTTATACCAAATTTGTCCCAATTAAACTAATTTTTTACCCCAGCATGTTGGTTCCATGAAATGACACCATCACGAAGTCTCATGATTTTTAGGCGAGTTTTTGAATATATAGAATTTTAAAACCCAAGTTTATCAATGTTATCGGCCGAACCACAGCAAGATGTTTGAATTTCATTCCCATTTCTTGCATGGGACATAGAAATTCACCCAAGGACACACATGTGATTTTTTAACCAACCTTGGTGCCTTTGGAGCATGTGCTTGTAGTTCATATTTGAATTATTCACATTAAATGCCCAAAAACTCAATTAATAAAATAAAAAGACCAAAGCAGACGAAATAATTCCAAATTTTAACACGACAATCCATATAGTTCTATGTTTGCTCTGTAAAAAAAATCAAGAGAAGCTGACATATAATCGTTTAGCACACAAAGGTGACACGTCCCTCTCGAAAACCCTACGCCTACTTGAGAGAAGCTCCAATTTGCAAGAAGCTTATACCAAACTTGTCCCAATTCAGCCATTTTTTACCACAATATGCTGGTGCCATGAAATGACACCATGCCAAGTTCATGATTTCCAAAGCGAGTTTGGGATTTACAAGAATTTAAAAACCAAGTTTCTCAATGTTTTCGGCCGAGCCACCATGCCCAGATGTTTGAATTTCATTCCCATTCTTGCATGGGACCTATAAATTCATCAAAGACACACATGTGATTTTTTAAACTAACTTTGGAACCTTTGGAGCATGTGCTTGCTGTTCAAATTTGAATTATGCACATTAAATGCCTATAAACTCAATTAATGAGAAAAATTCTAAGAGGAACTGGAATAATTCCAAATTTTAACACGACACTCATATAGTTGTATGTTCATTGTAGATAAATGTTCTAGCAATTCAAACACCATCCTTTCCCTCTGTAACACCATTTTACTTTCAAAGCGAGAATGAAAAAAATCAGGTATACCACAAATAGACCATCAAAGTATCGAGAGCACCATCGGGTTTAAGATACCTTCGATCAATAAAAGTTTAGGAAGAGTTGTAACAACAAAAGCATATAATATAAACCGGCTTGAAGACTAACTCAGATTTCCCCTTTGTCATCAAATGACCGAAAAGTTAAGCGAGGACTAAATACTGAAGAATTTCAAGTTGATGGAGGGCATTATCGAGTTGTTTGTTGTAGCGGGGCTGCCTTGATGTGGAGTCGTCTTCATATTCATCATAGTGTCACGCGATGAAGAATAGGCTGGCCACGGTTGGAACTTTGACCTCTTGAATTTCTTGGAGGAGTGCGAGACCGTCAAATGCTTCACAGAGACCCATAGTCTTGATTCTTCCAGCTATAGACATGAGTGAGGACAGCCAGTGCGGTTGAGGTTTCATGAAGGTGATAAGATTTTCTTCACTGCATTATGGGTTGAGGTCATGTTGTGAAGAATGCAGCAACTGGCCTTCACCCATTTGTGATTGCGATCAACCTTGATGAAGGCGAGGAGTAACTCGTCATCATCACCACAGGTCTTTGTGGCGAGGATTTTGCTTGTTGAGTATTTCGGCGGTGTCATGTGTGGCGAGTCGTCATTGGTAGTAAGGTAGCGTGAAATTGACCATCAATGGGCGAATGCCTTCATCGATCTGCAGTTGCCTTGCCTTTATCATCGGATGATGGCCCGGTTGAGGACTTCAATGGGAGGCAAGTAGCTACCATGGTTGATGTCAGCTTTATAATTGATGAAGATCTTGCCATGAATCTCATAATCCAAGCGCATAGGGCTTCACTCAAAAAGGTGACATAACAACATGTGAGTCCTCATGAAGAAATCATGGAAGTTGGAGGCATGAGAATGATGTTAAAAGCATATTCTTCATGATGCCGCGACATCTTCATCATTTGAGTCGTGGCCTTTGATAGGACTCATTGTCTTCGTCGAATCGATGAAACGATCGAGGCACATAAAACAATTCCTTGAGGAATTTGGTTAGTGGGGCCTGACTTCAAAAGCCCATGAGCACTTGCATATAATGATTTGTCGATTCGAGGTCATTGTAGATATAGCGTGCCTTTGTCATGGGAGATCAGAGGAAGGACACGAAGCAATTGATTCGGTGCCTTGTAGTAGAGTGTTTTCGGTCATCAATCAACACCATGAATTGACATCTTGACGTCTCCGATGATATGCGATGTGGCGTAGGCTGAAGAATGAGTTCTTCATTCAAACACGAATGTCATTGTAGAAATTGGTAATCTGCATCGTGAAGAACATAAGTTGGCTCGAAGCATGGCGATTCCATATCACGTGAGGAATATGTTCATGATCGAAGATTTTGTCCTTGTCAAACAGCGAATAGAAGTTGGCTTGACTAGCGGTCAACGCCTCTTCCTTATGCGACGAGTCATATGGGTTATAGTCGATGAAGAACACGCTTTCGGAAAAAGATCTTCAGCCTTGAACTTGATTTGCTTGAAGCGGATTCTTTGGCTTGGCGGAATGTCGATTGCAGTACCACCTCGGGAATCGCGAGCTCGGTGCTTGAGTGAGAATTTCTGGTTCCTCTTCTTGTGCAATTGGATCAGCAATGCAGGTTCTTGACACTAGTGGCTGGAATTTCTTCATGAGAGAGGAAGTGGGATGAGTTTCTTGAGCCCAGTTGAGCTGTTGTTGCGAGGAGAAGGAATCTGTTGAATAGGAGTGAAGAGAGTATTGGGATCTTGTTTCCCAAAGTCATCATTCATCACATGTAGTGCATCAATATCCACATCTTCATCTTCAATTTCTCAACACCGACCTCTTGTTGTGAAGCTGAGGCATAGGTGAGAGAAGTATTGTCATTGAAGGATTGTATCCACTTCAATTTCTTCATCATCTGCTCTTGAAGCGGCGAATGATTTTCTTCATCGAGATCCGCTTGGATCTTGTAGTCTTCTCCAAAGGAACAATTTCCTTTGATGACATGGAGAAATCGGACGACATCAATTGGATGTTCAAGTGGAGCTGGTCATTGGCTTCATTTTCTTTGCGGTGAAGAATTTGTATGGTGATGCCTTCCTTTTCTTCCTTTGCTTCGCTCTGCAGCCTTGGTCTTCTTCACTTCATAGGCGGAAGGAAGAATTGGAGTTGGTGTAGTGCGGGAGGAGCGAGGACTTTGGTTGATTTTCTTGAGCATGGCTGATCACGATTGCCACGATCTCTTGATTTCTTGGCGCACCTAGTGGATGCCACGGCAATTTCTTCGGCGGCTGAATGGAGTCATCAATACTGGAACTTATTTTCTTGAGCCAGGTGAAAGTCATCAGCGGTCTGGCATGTTCTTGATGAGGTAGGCGAGTCTCTGACACGAGGATTTTCTTGTTGCGATGGGGCTGCAACAGTTGACATTTTCTTATCGAGGTTGGCGAATCTCACTGGCTCCTTGCCAATCAGCATAGTATCGCCAAGTCCTTCTTGAGGGCTTGGATTTCAGTTGAGCTGGAGAAGTTCCTCGGTGTCATTCGACAACATTTTCTTGAGGAGCTTCTCCTTCTGTGAGCCTTCTTGATCTCATGACCCTTTCAAACTTCCATTTCTCTTGAGTGATGAAATGGGTTGACATATGACTTTGACCAGTCAGTTGAAAAAATCGAGGCATGGGGGTGTTTGGATCCTTGTGCGGAGGACAATGTAGTTGAGGATTTCCTCGGATCCAAAGCGATTAGCAGATGTGCCTTTGGCTCATGACCTTTACTTATCATCTCGATGATTTACGCAAGTTCTTCATCGAAGCTTCATCATCGAAGGGCACTTGGAATGCAACTTTTCTTCCTTGGACTTGGCGAGGACGTCATTGTTGCTTTAGTCTCCAATAGTGGGGGCTGATGAGGACATTGGTGCGGTGAGGAACTTTGAGACACGAAGCAATTGAAAACCAGTAGTCCTTTGACATGTAGCAGATGCAGGGAGTTGAGGACTTTGGTGGAGCGATGGCGATGCGAGAATTGCCGTGAGGCGTGGGAGAGGTGGCAGTGAGGCGCTGTTGGTGAAAGCACTTGGCTTGACGGCAGGCTTCTTTGGCATTGATTTCCTCGGCGACCGAGGTCTCAGCATGTGATCCTCATTGAATTTCCTCCTTTGCCTCCTTGGCTTGTCTTGCCAATGCTTGGCGCCCTAGCCCATTCTTGGAAAGTCCTCACTGCAACTTGATCTTGGTGGGATCAGCTACTTGGCGGTGCCAATGGAGCTCTTGGGCATGGAGGATTTAAAGCGAATTTCTTCATGTACTTTGGAGTAACATATCGATATTCCCTCCATTCTCTTGCCCATCTCGTTCAATCCTCTGAATCGCACTATGCGCTGATTTTTATTCTCTTTGCCAAATTTGGCTTCATCAGGTGTGCAATAATCCTTGTATATGTCATCGAGGATCTGGCAGTCATGACCTCGGGTTTCTTTCCTCCTTTCTGCGGTCTCTTTCCTTGACCATATTCTTTAGATGAGGCGAACAATTGAACACTACGAAGAAGTATGCAGTTTTTTCTTGAGAATGCTGCAAATGAGTTAAGTTGATGAGAACCTAGTGATTCAGCGGCGGACATGAGTACTGTGAGCAGAGTGTAGGTGCGAGAATTTGGAGAGGTCATATCGTTCTCGAAGGTTTTTCGAAAAGACAAGTTTTGAGAATTTGACGATTGAGCCTTGAGGAATTTCACTAAGCGTTCTTGTCTTAGGTTCGAGTTATCTGGATCGAAGATCCACACAATTGAGAATCTTGAAAATGAGTGCTTAGAGAAATGGATCAAGAGCATCTGATGTGTGAGGTGTTCATATGTATGTGAAGATTTGAAGAATAAAACACCTTTGAAGATTTTCAGGAAAGCTTGAGAATCAAAGTGAGTAATAAAAGTAACTTTTAATTACGAACTGAAGAACACGACGAACGAGATGAACATAGTGAAGTTAAATCAGTTAGATCTCACGCCCTAACTTGGCGAGGGGAGACAGCTCTGGCGGCGGAGTGAATTTCCATAACCGGTAGATCGGCGTAATGACGAGTCGAGAAGTAAGCTCTTCCTCACGTGACGATGGAATGTAATGGCGCTAGGGTTTGAAGCTCGGCGAGGCAATGACGGCAGATAAATGAAGTGAGGAAGGGGAGAATGGTATATAGCCACGGTGAAAACTGTTCGCCAAAGATTTTGGGGCGAACATGCCCTCTGCCTTTCTCCTTCCTGCGACATGTCACCGCGTCTTGTCGTAGATGAGATCGTGTAAGATCGTGGGTGAATATAATAATGCATCATGGGATCTTGGAGCGGTTTAATGACAAAACATCTGGATAAGATTTGTTTTAAAGTTTAGATTATAATTTCTTGGTAAAGGACACGTGAAGACTTTGAGCAGTTTCAAATAAAGCATACATGAAGAATTTGTGAATAGATTGGGTTGAGTATAGCATAGAGGGAAGGTCGATCACATTCACTTAGCAAAGAACTTGAAGAAATAGCCATAAGTGAATCTTTGTAGAGACATAAACTCATATATATATATAGCCAATGAAGAAAAGGCAGCGGAAGCATTGAAGATTTTGCAAAGTTGAAGAATTTGAAGCGAAGAATTTCAAAAATGAGGAAAACTCAAAGAAGATTTTCAACTTTTTGTGGTGGCGTAACCCACCATATAAGAATGATGATTTGACACGCGTACAATTGTCGTAGGGTTACGAAATCAAATTCTTCATTAATTTCTTCACACTTAAGTGTTATTCTTCATTGATTGAAGAAAAGCGTTTCTTCATGTGTTGCACATCTAAGTCATCAATTTTGCATAAGTGTTAGGATGTGTCCTTTTCAAAGAACATTGAAGATTCTAAGATATTTAGCTCACACATAACTTGCTAAATCTCTTCTCATCCAAGAGCTTAGTGAAGATATCAGCTAGCTGTTCTTGATCTTCACATGCTTTCGATGGAATGTGCCCTTCAACATGATCACGAAGAAAATGATGACGAATCTGAATGTGCTTTGTCTTGAGTCTTTGGCTGGGTTGTGAGCAATCTTGATGGCACTCTCATTGTCATGGAGGAGGCACATTCTTCACGTTGACGCCATAGTCCTTGAGGTTTGCTTCATCCAGCGATTGAGCACAGCATGAGCCGACAGCAATGTATTCAGCTTCAACGGTGGTAGTGATCATGATTCTGTTTCTTGAGGACCAACGGACCAAAAGATCGTCGAGAAATGACAAGTGCAGGATGTTGACTTGCGGTCCACCGATCACCGGCATAGTCAGTCGAATATCAATGAGATCAAAAGCCCTTGGGGTACCATAATCCTAGTGTTGGTGTGTAGCTAGATATCGAAGAATATGCTTCATGACCTTATGGTGTGATTCCTTGGTGCAGCTTGAAATCGGGCACATGCAAACACTAAGCATTATATCTGGCCTAGATGCACATAAGTACAATAAAGAACCAATCATGGTATACCTTGTGATCAAGTCAATACCATTTTCATCGATTATAGATGGCCATTTGTGGGCATAGGAATTTTAGCCTTTGCAATCTTGCATGCGAATTTCCTCAGTACATCTTTGAGGTATTTCTCTGAGATATGAATATGCCATTCGGCTAGCGATGAATTTGAAGACCTGAAGAATTTCACTTATCCATCATAGACATTTGATATTCTTCACTCATCATATAAACAGAATTCATCCTGCGCCGAGCTTCTTGAGGCCATAGAGGCCTTATTGATCTGAAGACTTTGTCGGGGATTCTTTGGATCTTCAAAACACAGGGGTTGAGCAACATACTTCTTCCTCAAGCTTACCATTGAGGAATGCACTTTTCACATCCATTTGATATAAGATGATATCATGATGGTTAGCGTAAGCAAGTAATATCTGAATAGCCTCAAGTCTAGCAAGGTGCAAAGTTTCATCGAAATCAATTCCTTGACTGTGTGTAGCCTTGAGCTACTAGTCGTGCCTTATTCCTCACCACAAGGCCATTTCATCTTGCTTGTTGCGGTAGATCCACTTTGTGCCAATGATATTATGCTTAGGATCAGGCGATTGACCAATTCCGGACATTGTTAGCTCGAACTGATGTAATTCTTCTTGCATAGCCTGAATCCACTCGGCTCGAAATGCTTCATCTACCTTAGTGGGCTCTGTGATAGAGACAAAGCATAGTGCCCACAAAAGTTAGATAAATGTGAAGCTTTGGCGTGTGAGAACACAGTGCGCTAATGTCCGATGATCTTCTCCACTTGCACTTCTTTTGCAGCGAGGATGAGCTGGTTGTCGTGAGAATTTGATCGGCATTTTCTTGACACCATTTTCCTCATCATGTTCTTGAGTGCATCAGCTCGGCGTTCTTCATGAGAGGAATGAATTCTTGACAGATTCTTGATGGAATGACATCCTCGGTTGCCTTGAACTTGATAGAATCCTCGGTCTTTGGTTCATCTAACCTGGTAGGTGCTCTCTTTGCGAGCCATTAGTTTCATCGAACCACATCTCTGTGTCGACAATCTTGTGAAGAACAATGTTGAAGACTACATGGTGTGCGGAGTCCTTTCGTAACCAAGCATAAAACCTTCATGTGCTTTCGGTGCAAATTTAGAGTTGTGGTGAGGATCTCTAATCCAACATTTTGCACCGAAGACTTTGAAATAACTCACATTGGGTTTCTTGTCAGTGAGGAGTTCATAGGCCGTCTTCTTGAAGAATTTGTGAAGATATACTCATTGATGATGTGGCCGATATCAATTGCATCAATCAAGCAATGGGCGTTTTGTATTCATCAAGCATAGTGAGCCATCTCAACAAGAGTTACGTTCTTGCGCTCCGATGCCATTTCTTTGAGGTATAAGGAGTAGATAACTCATGAGTAATACCAAGTTCATCAAGATGGCATCAAGACCGAATTCTTGAACTTCGGTTCCATTGTCACCGATATGCTTGATCTTCACACCAAAGTTGGTTGAAGCCCTCGAGGAAAACGTTTGAAGACTTCCTGCACTTCATGTTTGTAAGTAACAATGTGTACCCATGTATATCGAGAGTAATCATCAACAATGACAAAACCATATAGAGATGCATCATTAGTATTGCTGAGTAATGATTAGGTCGAAGAGGTCCATGTGAAACAATTGAATGGGCGAGTAGTGGTCATGATAGTCTTTCTTTGGATGCTTGGCCTTGGTCATTTTCCTTCACAGGCTCATAAGTGATCCTTGAGAATTTGACATTCTCAATGCCAATGACATGCTTCTTCTTCGCATAAGCGTGTGCAAATTCCTCATGCCTGCGTGTCGTCGATCCATGCCATCCTTCACGAAGCTTTGCAAGTAGACACGGCTGGTTGTGGTCTGTAGAGAAATCAACAATATCTGAGATCTCCTCTCCTAAAGCCTTGAAGACTTTGGAATTCTCACTTCCATAATCACAACACAGCGATACTTGCCAAGACAACAACCATATCAAGATCACAAAGCATTGAGGTGACATGAGATTGTATCCTAAGGACTCAACAAGCATGACTTTGTCCATGTATCATGAATAGCAACCTACAAGACCAATACGACTTTTGCCTTTGTCGGCCAAAGATGATATGCTTAGTTGTGGTGATAGGGAGCATCCATCAATAGATTCTTGTCACGTCATGTGATTTGTACATCACTATCGAGGACCCATTCGGTAGTTTTGGGTTGATCATCCTGCTGAGATGAATTAGTGTAACTTACAATCTCATATGCTTCATCGGTGAAGAATATGATATCAAGTTCATCGGATGAATTTCATCAAGCGTAAGCAGATATAGCGGTATGAGGGCGTGTGAAATGAAAGTTCATTTCATCATGATTACGCTGCGTCCTTCGAGCATTTAATCGGGTCCCCCAAATTCTTGAACGTTAAAGCACGTCAGAACTGACCTCTGAAGAGATTAGTTCTTTTCTTCACCACCACATCGGAGGGTGGCAAAGAATTCATCACTCTGCGAGCACCATATGAGAATGGTGGCAAGATGCCAAACCATTTCGTTTCACATAAGAGGGTTAGGGTAAGCATATGAATAAGCGAGTAATTCTTGAGGACTTATGAACATAATGATTTGAAGAATAATGCACATATTCATAGCCCTTAGCTCTACCTGAAAAGAAATATTATGATGATAATCATATGAGGACTTTGATCCTTTTGAGAATTTGATCCATATGAAAATTTGGTCCATATGAAGAATTTGATCAGGGGTTCTGTTCTTCACGGTGGTGTCATGAGGACATTCACTGAAGACTTTCAACATAACTTTTGGAACCGATTTTCTTCATAGGGAACCGTTCTGCGATTAGTGCCAACATATCTAGCAAATACTTCACCATTCGATTTTGAGCAGTTTATAGTTGGAGTCAAATGACTCATCGAAGAATGAGGAGATTCACATGTAAAGCAGGATAAGTTAGATGGATCAAGCTGGGTCCCTGCGACAACCCATGAGGTTTTGGGTACTCGGGCTTCAATATGTTCCATCGGCATTGAGTTTCCTCTCAAAGGCAATACCCTCTTTCCTAGGGTTTGTTGAGGATCTTTTAAGCACATCACAAAGTCGATGCCCTTTGAGGCTTGCTGTCATGTACAATTCCTTCAACCTGCATTGTCGGTGATACTAGCAATGTCCTCGGATGAGGAATTAGTGATATGAGAGGCAGATGAAGAATTTGTAATAGTTGAAGCATTTGAACATTGGTGAAGAATTAGCGATTCATTCAATGCACTTTAAGCATGGAGGAACAAATTCTTCTGAAGCGCTGATTTGTTGAGCTAGTAATGTGGCTCATACAAGATCTTCATAACACACTCTTAGCTTTTCAGATCTTCCTTTCTTTGAAGAGATTAGGAGAAAGCTTCTCATGATCTTGCTTTTCTTGAAGAAATTCATAAGAAAGTTTCTCATGATCGAGATAAGAGAGTGTTATGATGACTTTGAGGTTATCAAACCTAAAAGTCTCTGAAGATTTTCGGTCGAGGGCTTTAGTGCGATCCATTTCTTCACAACATATCATCACTTTTGTCTAGCATGTTTGAACCTTTTCAAAAGCCGTTGTTGTTTCACGACAATCTTAGCAAGTTTAGAGGCTGGGCTTGAGATCCTCATCAGATTCATTTTCACTAGATTGAGGAGGAGTTGTATTTGAGTACCTTGCACCTTTTATGAAGCAATAGGTGGGGCGTAGTCATCATTATCTTCATCGGGCTTGTCGGTTGAGTTAATTTCTTGGTGTTGAAGATGGACTTCTTGTGAAAGCGATGTGAGCCAGACTACGCCACAGTTAGTTCTTGAGCGCCTCCTCTTCATCATTTCCTCAGATTCAGCTTGAGTCCATTTCCTTGCCAATGAATGCAGAGCCTTCTTGGATATGCTCTTCTTGTGAGATGAAGACTTGAGTTTTGATGTGAAGATTTTGACGATTTCTTCTTCTTCTTTGCATCATCGAACTATAATCCTTGTATTTCTTCTTCTTCATTTCCTTTTTCCGAGGACAATCTTGGATATAGTGACCGGGTTTCTTGCATTTGTGGCACAACCTTCTCTTATAGTCCTTTGGATGAGGAATCCTTTGCTTCTTGAGGATTTTCCAAAGCGACCACGTCTTGAGAACTTAAGGATTTCTTCACGGCGATGCTAGCTCTGGCTCAATTCTTGAGGATCACCAAGGCTACTACGAATCCTCATATTGATCGAGACATCCTTGGCCTTGAGCACGTGGTTTGCCATAGTTTGAACCATAGAGATCTCTCTTCAGCAGATGGAACTTCGTAGTGTTAGCCTTTGAGGATATCGGCAGGATCAAGAGACTTGTAGTCAGCGTTCTTGTATCATCAGTCCCGGAGTATCAAATGAGGAATCAAGAAATCTCAACGGTTTCTTCACCACTTCATGATCGGTGATGTCGGTGGCACAGGGCTTGAAGCTCATTTGAGATGTCGGTGAGGCGATCAAAGGTTTGTTGGACATTTTCATTGTTGAGTCTTTTGAAGCGGTTGAAGAGATTCGAAGAACATCGCACTCGAGAGTCGCTAGTTGAAACTCCTTCATTTACTTTGAATGACCTATCGAGATAAACTTAGGTTCCAGCACTCACTCTTCCATCTGTCCTTTGCTCGAGATGGCCACATATGATATTCTTAAGCGAAATCGAGTTGCTTGAATCTCTTCACATCGGTAGCGTTCGGTGAGGGTGAGCGGAGAGACACCATTTTCCCAACATACCGAAGATGGTTATCAATTGCCTCAAGATGCATTGCATCTTGTTCTTCGATGAGGGTAGTCCGTCCCATCAAAGGTAGGACACACATGGAGACCTTGATCATACTGCGGTCGACATAACTAAAACTCAATGGTTAAACCAAAATCACATAGAACAAGGGGTACCTTGCTCGATACCAATTGAAAGTCGTTATATCGACTAGAGAGGGTGAATAGGCGATTTTTATGAATTCTTCACTGAGGAATTTGCCAATGAGAAATTCCTTAGCGAAAGAACTACATCTGGGAATAAGTACTCGAGTAAACATAACGAGAATACAAGCATGGTCATCATGATGAAATGAAGACAAGCGCGAGTAAAGAAAGCGTAATCCGCGAGATAACACAAGATGAACAAACGGTGAAGAAATTGAACTTAGGAAATTGAAGAGTCTTGATCAAAGTCTTCAAGCACAGATATGAACAAACATTCAACACGTATTGAAATGAAAGGGTTGAGGAGATAGAACCAGTTGGTGAGAACAATGATTTGGTAAACCGGTTCCAAGCTGCTGTCTCGGTTATGCGTCTGGTTGGGCGGTGAGTATTTAAACTTCGAGGAACAGTCGAACACCCGTCTACGAGCGCAGCTCAGGACACCCATCCTCACCGTATTCTCCTTGAACTAAGACCACATGAGCCTCGTCCAATCACTTTCGAGGTAAGTCTTGGTGACTTCAAACCTTCACCAGACTTGGTCGCTCGGCGATCCACAATTCCTCTTGGATGCTCTAGACCTTGGCCTTAACCGTCTGGAAAAGCACGGTCTTCAAAGGTAACAAGCGTCGGATCCACGCGGGATCAATTTCTTGATGATGCTCAATCACTTTGGGTTTGTGGGGGTTTGGTTTTGGGATTTTCCTCACTTGATGATTTTACGCTCAAAGTCCTAGGAGGATGGGTTGCTCTCAAATGACAAGTGTCAAGTTCTCTCGAGACCAACCAACTAGTGGTTGTGAGAGGCGGCTATTTATAGCCTAGGGCAACCCGACATGATAAGACATAAATGCCCTTCAATGATATGACCGTTAGGTGGATAAGATATTTTGGGACAGCGGCATGACTGCAACATGATCGGAAATTTGACTCTCAAATTCCTCGGGGCTATCATGTTCCTCCTTGTGTAGGCAATTCGCTGGCGAATTCCTAACTCCTCGATTAAACAAAGTCCTCATTGACCGGAAGAACTGCGTCTCATCCTTTGAAGAAAATGGCCAGGCATGTAGAGATTTCAATGGCTTCACTCGAAGGATTGGTAGGTGTAGGATTTGAGTTGAGCATCACATGGAAATTTTTCCTTAGTATTTCCTCGACCCCTTTAACGATGCGGTGTTTCCTATGACTCAAGAAAGAAAATGAAACTACGAAAACAAAAGTCTTCACTTCATGTTCCTCAAGTGAATACCAAGTCTTCAAGGTCACACAATTTCTTCACTTTCAAGTCTTGAAAGTCTTGAATATCAAAGTCTTGATCGAAGAACTTCATTTTTAAGGAGTGGACTTTCTCTGTAAATATCAAACTCCTCATAGACTTATAGAACTGTGTACACTCACAGCGCATCAGTCCCTTAACCTATAAGTCTTCAATACACCAAAATCACTAAGGGGCACTAGATGCACTTACAGGTTCTTTCCTTGGCGAATTGTGGCGAGCCAGTGGTCTTCCGAAGCTCTCTAAAGCGGTCTTTGATATCACATCATCATCATGTGTCAACCATTTCTTGAACCGATGCTTGGCATTCAAAGGATCGTCGTTTGTGATCAATAAAGTGTTAGGTTCTTTGGTGGAGCAGTCAGAACAGTTACGACGGTTTAAAGACGGAGGTTTGAGCTGGAATTTGTTGCTCCGGTTCATTGACTTTGGGGTCTTCAACAAGCGGTCACCTTGCCTTCTTGCTGAAGCAGCTTCCACTAAATGGGTCATGAGAGGTCGATTATAAATATAAAGAGCATAAGGCAAATAATAAGTAACTGTTGTACCGGGAGCATTTTGAAAGCGGCGAGATGAGCGTGATGTCGCCCGGAAGAGGCGAGACCTCTCTTGATAATTTGAATCGGAAGAATTAAGTGGTTGTCGGATGAGACCCTTGAGAGGTAAGAAGAGTTTAAATTTGGGATGACCTCGTTTAAACATTCAGGGAGTGTTCGGTGGTACTGGAAGATAATTCTTCACCACCACTTTCGTCGAATTACATCACGGCTCTTGTGCTGTTAGCTAAAAAAGTGAAGATCGAGATGAGCTAAGGGTGTAGCTTACTTTCGGTACTCTTGATTTTACGTCTTGGCAAGGCTCGGGGTCATAGTAAATGATAGTTACCTCTTCGCCGGCAGCTTGACTATTGTATCATCGATGATAATCAATGTCAATGAGATGGTTGAAAAAGGGCCAAGGGATCAAGGGCTACCTCCTACTCGAGTTGTCATTCAGTTCAAACAGCTTTCGGAGTATTGGTCTTCTTCCTATTCTTCTTGGTGGTTCTCTTGGTGGCTTTCTTGGCAGCCACGGCCTTTTAGCCTTCATGGTCATACTTCTTTTCCAAAAATCATCATCGACTGTAGAAAGTCATCAAAGTTGAGTTAATAGAAGATTTGAATGATGAAGGTAAAGTAAGTAATTTAAGACTCACCTTTGGTGCGGGTTAAGTGTGTAGAAAGGTTCAGACCCACTTTGATCACGATCTTCGGTCTTCATTGGAAGACTCTTTGTCATTCGTTGATAGCGACATCGGTTGGCGCCGGGCTGAGGCGTAGTGGATCCTTAACCACCACCGTGTAAGTACACGATAAGCGGATCAATGACTCAATGGTATGATCCGCCATGCAACCCGCATCAAACTAAGTGTTAAACCATTTCGGCAGATCCTTGACCTTTGCAATGGTGGTAGCGAGCTTTTACGTTCAGCGACGTCGCTTCTCGGGAAGATTGTGTTTTGAGTCAAGGCAGACACGACCTTGGCGGTGGATTCTCTTGGCGGAGAAATCTTAACAATAAAACCATATTGATGAAGATCATCAAGGTTGGGAGCAATCCTTTGGATTGGGACTTTCAATACCTACATGGGTTAGTCCACAAGGAACAAACAAGGATATCCATGGACATAGATTGAAGTACACAATAGATGATGTCCAGAAAGCAATGATTACCTTGTCCCTTGACTTCCAACAAGAGGGTTTGTGACTCCATGAACTAGTGCAAGATGTGAAAGTTGATTGCACAAGTTCTTGCCAAAATGAATGTGAGTGAAGTATGTTGGCGAGTCACCCTCAAGAACTCTCTAGTTCTTCTTCTTGGGATCCACATCATCTTGATGGGAATCCTTGGGGTATAGTTGAGCTTGCGAAGTAGAACTTGGCGTTTCCTTGGGAACCCACTTGACCATGGCTTTAGGTGCTTCAATAAATGCATCAATCTCCTCTTGAAGCTTGTCCTTGCCTTTTAGCTTGTGGTCTTGTGGTGGAAGGTCATCTTGAGCTTGTTCCACATTGGAAGAAGTAGGATCATACTTCTCCTTTTGAGAAACAAACTTTGGAGTGGGATATTGACCTTCTTCCCATTCAACACCCTCGGCGTTGAACTTTCGCTCAAAAACAATTCCTTGATTCTTCGGTGCCTTCCTTGCTTGCGAACAATTTCCTCAAAGTTCTTGCTTCGGCAAGGCTCTTGTGAACACCTTTCTCTATAATCCCTTTCAATAAACTATTTTCTTGCTCAAGTGTAACTTGGCTTGAAACATTGTTAGTGGAATCAAGAGAACTACTAGAAGCAACAATATTGGATTTAGCATGGTTATTGTTACTACTAGATGAATAATTTTTCTTATGCTTGTCATGCTTAGTTTTAATAGGTGGCAAGAAATTAGACAAGAGAAGTCCTTTGGCAAGATATGAAGAACTCTTCTTTCGAAGATCGTCATTGATTGCTTTTAGGAACTCATGTTCTTGCTCTAGATTGAGCTTCTCGAAGCGTAGCTTCTCATGAGATCTTAGGAGCTCTCTATGATCTTCTTGAGTTGTTTCATGAGCTAACTTAAGAGTGTTTAGTTCTTTAGTTAGACGCTCAATCTCCTTCATAGCATTGTCATTCGACTCTTCTCGACTATAAAGACTACTAGCATGTTCATCATTACTAGGCTCACTAGATTTGTCATGTAAGCTCATCTTCACCAAGCAAGTCATCCTCATCACTATCAAAGTCAATGAATTCAGGGTGTGATACCTTGGGGCCTTTAGCCATGAAGCATCTTCCAATTCCCTCATTTGGTGAATCAAATAAGTCATAGGAGTTGGAGTTGGAGGATCACGAGCAAGACCGCAACACCTTCATCTTGGCGTATTGGAGTTGGAGTGATAGCTTCTTTGGAGTGATTGTGATCGGGCCGGAGACCCATTCCTACATGAGCTTGATGTTTTCTTCTTGTGTAGCTCCTTGATGACTTGTCTTTCCTCTCGAATCCTTGCTTCTCGAGAGGATCTTCGTTCATAACGATCATCTCTACTCCTTCTCTCTTTCAGGGTGACTCTTCTCTTGAGCTTCTTCTTCTTGGAATTCTTCTCTTCTCTTGTGGGGAGCCAAACACTCATTTGAGTAGTGTCGGGTCTTCCACAATTAGCAATTCGATCCGACTAGAAGATCTCTTTTCATCATATGATCTAGACTTTGAGCTTCTTTCCTTGCTTCTACTCTTGTAGAATTTGTTGAAGTTCTTCACCATTAGGCTTATCTCTTCATTGGAAACTAGCTTGTCACTTGAGGTTGTGGGAGCATCACTAGTAGCTTTATAGCACCACTTGACTTGTTGTGAAGCTCTTCCTTATCTTTAAGTGTCATCTCATGAGCAACAATTCTTCCAATGACTTGGTAGGCTTGAGATTCTTGTAGTTTGGCATCATTTGGATCAAAGTGCACGGTGTCATACTTTCCATCAAAGCTCGAGAATCTTCTTGATGATGAATCGATCGGTCATTTCTTCGCTTCCTAAGCCGGCAATCTCATTTGTGATGAGAAACAAGCCTAGAGTACATTCATGACTCCTTCACCTTCCTTCATCTTGAACTTGTCAAGTTGACCTTGAAGAACATCTAGCTTTGATTCCTTCACGGACTCGATTACTCGTGCATTTCGACCAGTATCCCAAATCTCTTTTGCATTCTCAAAGGCTGATTTTGTTGAACTCCTCGGGACTACAAAAGCATTGAAGAGAATCTCACAAGCGAGCATTGTTTGTAACATCGCAATTCATCGCTGTAGCCACGATTGAACTTTTCCTTCCTCGAAGAACTCACCTTGCAACTGAGTCACAAATAATGCCCCATCTTGGCGGTGATTATATCCAAGAATATGCATTTTTCATTTTATGCTTCCAACTAGCAAAATTTGAACCATCAAGTAAGGACCTCTCTGAAATTACCCTCACTAGGCAGCCATACTCTCTAGGTTGCGAAACCAAGCTTATGGAGTCAATGCAATGAGACCAATACAATGGAACCAGAAACTCGATACCACTTGTAGGATCGAAAGTATGTCTAGAGGGGTGATTAGACTACTTGACAATATTAAAAATTCAGCCTTTTGATTAAGAGAAGTTTTGGTAGATTCACGATGATGATCAAGTCAAGTATCACCTACATGCAATTCTAGAGTATTGGCGTGGGAAAGTAAATTGCACATGTAGTAAAGGAGGTGGAGAAAGCATAATTTGGAACGCGATTTTCGTGGTTAGATAGGTGGTGCTATCGTCAATCACGTTGATGGAGACTTCAACCCACGGAGTAGCACTGCGAGAGTCCACGGAGGCTCCACCCACGAAGGGTCCATGAAGAAGCAACCTTGTCTATGCCATCATGGCATCGCATACGGAGGACTAGCCTTACTCGGGGTAGCTCTTCACAAGTAGGCGATCTCCTTGCCCTTACAAACTTCTTGGTTCAACTCCACATCTTGTGGAGGCTCCCAGCGACACCTAACCAATCTAGGAGGCACCACCCTCCAAAAGGTAATAGATGGTGTTGGTGATGATGAACTCCTTGCTCTTGTGCTTCAAATGATAATCTCCCCAACACTCAACTCTCCTCCTGATTTGGCTGTGGTGGAAGAAAGGATTGAGTGGAAAGCAACTTGGAAGGCTAGAAATCAAGTTTCATATGGTGGGAGTGGAGTAACTTGATCTCAACACAAGGGTAGGTAGTTTTCTTCTCGAAATGTAAGGTAGGAGTGGTAGTTCTTTCGATGGCTCTCTCACGAATGAAGAGGGGGTGGAGGGGTATTTATAGCCTCCACACAAATCCAACCATTACACATTTGACCAATCTCGGTCGGACGAAGTTGACAACTCGGTGAGACCGAAAGTTCAAATCTTGTGAGCGTTGGGATTTTCGGTGGGACCGAAAATACAATCTCGGTAGTCGATTCTTCCAAAGACTAGGGTTTGCCAATCTCGGTGGGACCGACTTTATCATCTCGGTGACACCGATATGATGAGAAGATTCTGAAGCTTGGCACACTAGTTTCGGTGAGACCGAGTTTGGAATCGGAAAATCCGAAATTTCTAGGGTTTGGGTATATGGTGAGGTTGTTCATCTTGGTGTGGTGAGTTTATGGAATCGGTGGGACCGAGATTACTTATGAGTGTATATTGGAATGAAAGATTGCGATAGTTTGGGAGATAGATCACTAAGCACTTTGAGCAACGGATCATTATCATAACCTCATCCCTTTTAATAGTATTGGCTTTCCTATAGACTCAATGTGATCTTGGATCACTAAACCAAAATGGAGTCTTGAGCTTTTGCCAATGCTTGCCTTAGCATTTTGAGGTCCACTTCTTGAGTCATTGCCATACCCATATCCTTGAACTTTCGAAATGATACTCAAGAAACTATTAGTTCAATGATATATATGTTGTTATTAATTACCAAAACCACCGGGGATTAGTTGCACTTTCACGGATACCTTTCAGCGACATCGCGCATCGGATGCGAAGAGGCAGCTCATCCCCACCCGAGGCCCCATGAGAGGTCGTATTCCTTCCCCACTTCCTCCATGGATTGGCTTCTCACTTCATCCCTTCGTCCAGGGGCTCATGTACTACTACGCTGGACTTCCATGATCTGGCGCCGAACTTCATCCTCAACACCTCGGTGTTTATAAATGTGTCTGAGCCTTCCTCGCATCCGGCCTCACTTTGGCTTGTGGCTCAAGACCTTCAATGTCAAGCCGAAGGTGGTGAAGACGCTCAAGCGGAGTCTTGGGCGCCATGGTGGGCAAAATGCCCCGTCACCCTAGGG
>JAHHZJ010010022.1:0-16442 GCA_021437245.1 Aegilops speltoides
ATCTTCTTCTTTCTCTCAGAAGTGGCGGGCGACAAAGTTCTGCCTTCCTCTCCTCCTGATTCATCTGACCTTATAAAGAACTTCGGTGGTCGTGGATCTTACACGCACCAAGCTAAGCTACGAGAACAAGTCTCATTACTCAAGCTCCAGGTCGAATGCTCCTTATCACCGTCCAGCTCTCGGAGGTGACACTGACAAGTGCCAGCCGAGAAAGGTCACTGTCTGGTAATCTGCCATAACCAAAAGCGCCTTCCTCCTCCCCTCACCCTGAGGTCTTCAAACAATACGTTGGTCAAGCATAATCCGGCAGTGCCTTAAGAGTGAATATGATGAATCTTGGCTCAGGCGGAGGATTCTTGAGATGTGATAATGGGTAATCTTCCGATTAATGATATTCTGCAAAAGTATTATTTGATCTTTGGTGCATCACATTCTTTCATTTCAGGAACTTTTGTGGCTAAGCATGTGATTGGTTACTCAAGTGTTGCCTAGTCCTTACTCTATCGTTTCCCCATTTCAGCAACCGACTTCTAATAAATTGGTTGGAGGTTTCTATCAAGATGGGCGACTATAGATTCTGGCTTCTCCAATTGTTCTTGGTGTCTCGATATTGATCTAATACTTGGGATGGACTGGCTTTCTAAACCAAAGGCTCGGCTTGATTGTGCTTTGAGCAAATTCAATTGACACACCCTTACGAGGATGTTTATCATCTATTGCACTCGTGATGAAACCATTGGTTGTTTTCTCTCAATGAGAAGAAGCGAATGGATGCTATCTCTCAAATTCCAGTCGTTTGTGAGTAACAAGATGTCTTTCGGAAGAGCTTAGGGTATGCCTCCTCATCGGCCCGTCGAATTAGATTATTGATCTTGAGCACAACTTGCGAACCCGGTTGTGGCGCCCTTACAAGCTTGGACCCAAGAACTGAAAGAATTGAAGAAGCGATTTCGATGAACAAGAGCGTCAGGTTTGATCAGGACCAGTTCATCTCCATGGGGATGTGGAGTTCTTTTTGTCGGAAGAAGGATGGTACCGGACCGACTTTGTGTTGATTACCGTCCATTGAACAAGAAGACAATCAAGAACAAGTATCCACTTCCTAACATCAGCAAACTATTAGAACAACTCAAAGGTGCTAAAGTATTCTCCAAGCTTGACCTCCGTGTGAGTTTATCGCCAGATTCGCATTACGTGAACAAGATATTCCCAAGGCGGCATAGAGAACAGCTTTGGTTCTTATGAATATCTTGTCATGTCTTTTCGGCCTTGTCAATGCTCCTCCAACTTTCTCTGCGCGCGATGAACTTTATCTTCAACCCTACACGTATGAATGCGTCTTGGTGTATCTCGATGATATTTTGGTCTTCTCCAAGAACAAGCGAGATCATACCAAACATTTGCATTATTGGTGCTCGACAAGCTCGAAGAACATCAATTCTGTCTGAGATTTCCAAATGTGAGTTAAAGCTTGATGAGATTCTTTATCTTGGTCATATCATCTCTGTCGCTTCAGCATCATTAATCCCGAAGGTGTCTTCAATTGTGGATGGGAACCTCCTCGGAATGTCAAGCGGCTCCATGATTTCTCGGTCTTGCAAGCTATTCTTGAAGATTCGTTGAGAACTTTTCCCAAGATTGCAAAGCCTCTTTCCAACCTCCTCAGAAGCATGTCAAGTATGTGCGGGCGCTGAGAGTGTGATATAAGCTTTCAACACACTCAAAGAGCTGCTAGTTCAGCTCTGTGTTGACTCCTCTGAGTAGTCCAAGCCATTGAAGTTTTTTGTGATGCTTCCTTGCAAGGTCTCGGTCTTTTTGTTAATGCAAGAGAAGAAAAGTTGTGGCCTATACCTCTACTTGATTGATTAGCGAAAAGAAACTACCCCTCACGATCTTGAGTTGGCGGCGATTGTCCATGCATTGATAACATGGAGACATCTCTTGTTGGGAAGGAAAGTAGACATTTTCACCGATCACAAGAGCCTCAAGTATATCTTCACTCAACCAAACCTCAACCTCGAGGCAAGCTTCGATGGGTAAGAAATGATTCAAGAGTACAATCCAAGTATTGAATATACTCACAGCGCAAGGCGAATGTGATTACGAGATGCCTTGGCGAGAAAACTTATTGCAGCAGTCTAATTCTCAAGCCCTTCAGCGGGATCTTTGTGAAGCTTTCCCAAGCTGAATCTTCAAGTTGTTCCTCAAGGTTTCTTGCCAACCTCATAGTCTCTCCTACTTTGGAATCCAGATTAAATTCGAGGGGCACAACACGGATACCATGAAGAAGAAGGTGAAGCGTGGGTATTGACAAGGGCATTTCAAATACAAGTGCTATCAGCTTGGATGACAAAGACACTCTTTTCTTCGAGATCGTATTGTGGTTCCAAAATGCGATAAAGAAAAGTCATCATGAATGAGGCACACAATTCCCTCCTGTCCATTCATCACGGAAATGCGAAGATGTACCATGACCTCAAGCAGTCATATTGGTGGACTCGAATGAAGCGAGAAATTACTCCAGTTCGTGAATGAAGATGTGATATGCTGCGAGGAAAGTGAAAGCGAACACCAAAGACCAGTTTGGTCTCCTCCAACCTCTTGCTATTCGGAATGGAAGTTTGATCATGTCGAGATGGACTTAGTGGCTGGTGACCTAAGTCCAAAGCGTGGAAATGATGCTATCTTTGTTGTCATTGACCAAGCTCACTAAAGTAGCTCATTTTCTTCACATCAAAGAGTCTATCACGGCAGCTTCGGTTGGTGAGCTTTACACCTCCGAATTGTCTCCTTGCGGTATTCCACAATTGATCTCGAGGACCCATGGAAGCATCTTCACTTCTAAGTTACGGATTCTTTTCGAGAAGGCCATGGGCACGACATTACGTTTGACGCGACTTTTCATCCTCGAAACAAGTGGCCAAATCCGAGCGAGTCAATCAAATCCTTGAAGATATGCTCGAGCTTGTCATTTCTCTTGGCATGAAGTGGAAGAGTGTCTTCCATATCTGAGGTTCTCTTACAATGACTTCCAAGCAAGTTCGTGAGACCCCATTTGAAATTCTATATGGCGAGAAGTGCCGTACTCCTCTCAGCTGGTCCGAACAATTGAGCGCCAACTTCTTGGCAGCGACTTGATCACCAGGCCGAAGAAATGTGCAAAGTCATTATTGAGAATCTTAAAAAAGGCATGTCGCGCCCGAGAAGAGCTATGATGACAAGCACCGTGATGTGGCTTTTGAAATGGAGACACCATGTCTACCTCCGCGTCTCTCAATGAAAGGCACTTTCATTAAACCCGGTATCAAAGGAAGCTTGCCCTAGATCGTGGGTCCTTTCAAGATCATTGGCAAAGAAGCGATCTAACTTTATCAACTTGACTTCCATCCAACTTTGCAAGCGTGCACGATGTGTTTCACGTGTCTTGGCTCATAAGTGCTTCAAGATTCTGGCGCACTATCAACTTTGAAGAAATTGACCTCCAAGAAGATCTCTCTCTCTGTAACACCCGGATGTAACTTTCCATATTTGTAACTCAACTATTGCCATTTTCGGATATGTGCTATGATTTTCCCTCCGTGGTTGAGTTTGTTTTCATTTTGCATTTTGTTCATGTCATGCATCTCATATCATGTCATCATGTGCATCTCATTTGCATCTGCGTTAGTCTCATGATTAGAGCATATTCCCGTTGTCCGTTTTGCAATCAGACACTCCTATGTTCCTGGCGTCCCCTCTTGTCCTTTTTCGTGTGTGGGGTGTTGAACATTCTCGGAATGGACGAGCCTTGCCAAGTGGCCTAGTATAGCACGGTAGACCACTGTCAAGTTCGGGTCATTTGGAGTTCGTTCGGTACTCAGCAGTTAACGTCCCTCATGAAAGGCTCTTTTAAGTTGCAGCCAACAACCCTCCAAAACAGCCCAATAACCCATCTAACTCCCTCCATGCCCTCGGTCGTTCGATCACGATCGTGTGGTAGAAAACTACACCTCATTTGGACACTCTAGCTCCTCTACCTCTATAAATAGACCCCTCCCGAATTCACGGGCAAACCCTAGCTTCCTCCTCACCCGCCTTGGGACCGTCAGAACCAGCGGAACAACGTCATGCGTCGCGCCCGCAACCACTCCGAGCCGCCACGTGGGCAGCCGCGCGCCACCCGCCGCCCGTGCCGCAGGCCACTGAGGCCAGCCAGCCCTCTACCGCCGCCGCCCGTGGCCGCGTCCCAGCCGCCGCCCTAACGCCAACGCTTGTATCTCTGTCGCCGCCTGCGCCCGCCGCCCGCGCCCTCCCGCCCCGCCCTAAGCATAGTCCGCCTCCTTGCCCATGCCCAGCTCCGCCGCGCCATGGCGCCGCTTGTCCAGCCGCCGCCCAGCCACTGGCGACCTCCTCCGCCATCGGCCGTCCTCCTCCATGACCCGGCTCCGGCGACCTCGGATCCGGCGACGGCGAGCCCCCGATCGATCTGGATCCAGGATACCCTAGGGTTGACTTCTTTTCCCCCCCGAAAATTCGTCTAAGTCTTTTCTGTCATTAATTTCGGGCATTTTTCATAGCATCACATCTCCGCAACCGTGGCTCCGTTTTGGGCGTATAATATGTCAAAATGTTCGTCTCGAAGAGTACATCATTTCATTCCATTGCATCATTTGCATTTGAGCTCATCTTGATGCCCGAAATGCTGTTGGAAGATAGCTTCAGATCGTTAGTTTCAGAATTTTATCAGTTCGAGCTATTTTGTCATTTTTGCCATGAATTATGTGTGCACCCTATGAATTTGAGTCCTACATGTGAGTTGAACATTGCCATGCCATCTTTCCAGGGGTATTTTCCATGTATTTTGGTGAGCTATGTGTTGACTAGAACAAGCATGCAAAGTAGGGATGATGTTATTCCTGATTTCAGGGACTTAGTGATTTCACCGTCTTGTCCTGCTGTTAATTTTATGCCATATGTTTAGGTTGTTTCAGAGAGATCCATACCCTTTTTGAGCATGATCAGTAAGGGTGTTTTGAGCATATGGATGTTCTCTATCCATCCATGCCTTTGTTGGTATTTATGGAGTAGTCTAGCATGTCATTTTCGTGCTCTACTTTTGCTTGAAATTGTTTCCTGGCAGACTATTTGCATTAGATTCAATTTTCACGAGGTCGGTGTAGTTGATCCGTGTATGCTATGATGTTGTTCTTGCCATGTATAGCTCCTATGCCATGTCTTCTTGATGGGGTATGCTTAGTTTATCTTGAGATGCTCTGTGTAGTGCATCAGCTCACGAACATGCCATGTTGGATCTGTTTTGCCATGTCCTGAGATTTCACTAAGTCTGAAATCTGTAATAAAACTTGCAATGTTTACATGGGTGCCATCATTTCTTAAGGTCCTTTTTGCTTATGGTCAGTAAGGGACTATTGAAATATGCTTTGAGTAGAATCATGTCATGCCTTGCTTTGCTATTATAAGTTCCTGTAGCATGTTGTTTGCTTGCTCTAAACATGCCTTCTGATGTTAATTCCTGCCATGTTAGTATTTTCACTAAGTCTGTGAACCTGATATTTTGAGCACTTTCTCCATGCTTGTTTGAACATGTTATGATGTGATTTAGCCGTAGCTCAGTGTTCCTCTTTTGTTAAGCATCTCCTGTAGTTTGTTGCCATATGCTTTGTTTTTATGTTGGGGTGCTGTAGCATAGTTTCTTGTTGCTTGCTAAGTAGCATCGGGCTGTTAAGCATGAATTGCGTCATTCTTGTTTTGCTTGTCATTTGCAAACCGTGCATCCGATTCAGTGATCTTTATATCGATTTCAACGAAATCATCTCATCTTTCAGCGGCATACTTGGTTTGCCAAGTTGATGCCAGTTCATCATTTTCCTTCAGACATACATATGCATAGCATGTCACATCTCGCATAGCATGTCATGTATTGCATCATATTGCTTCATGCATATGTTCCTTGTTTGATTGTGGTTCCGTTGCTTGTGTTCTTGCTTTGGGTAGAGCGGGAGGCGAGTGCGTGAGCGAGGAGCCCTGTTGAGAGCGCCTCGAGGATCCGCCTTGACAACTCACGAGAACCTTCACGAGCGAAGATGACCATACCTTGATATCACTTCTATCTTTGCTTGCTAGATGCTAAAGCTCTTTTGCTATGCCTATGCTGCGATACCTACCACTTGCTATATCTTGCCACCCATATTGCCATGTCAACCTCTAACCATCCATGTCCTAGCAAACCGTTGATTGGCAATATTACGCTTTGCTCGAGCCCCTCTTATAAGCGTTGTTAGTTGCGGTGAAGATGAAGTTTGTTCCTTGTTGGAACATGGTTATTTTAGGATATCACGATATCTATTGTTTTAATTAATGCATCTATATACTTGGTAAAGGGTGGAAGGCTCGGCCTTATGCCGGTGTTTTATTCCTCTTGCCACCCTAGTTTCCGTCATACCGGTGTTATGTTCCTTGATTTTGCGTTCCTTACGGTCGGGTGATTTATGGGACCCCTAGATAGTTAAGCTTTGAATAAAACTCCTCAGCAAAGGCCCAACCTTGGTTTTACCATTTGCCACCTATACCTTTTTTCCCTTGGGTTTCATGCGAGCAGGGTCATCTTTATTTAACCCCGGGCGGTGCTCCTTCAGTGTTGGTCCAAACTAAGCGCTTTTTGGCGCCCCTCAAAAACTTGAGTCTGGTTTTAGTTATGCGGACTGCTCATCCGATGTGCCACAGAAAGAGATATGTGCAGCTCCTATCCCGGGATTTGTCGGCACATTCGGGAGGCTTTGCTGGTTTAGTTTACCATTGTGAAATGTCTTGATGTCTGGGATGCAGAGTCGATCGGTGTGTCTTGGGTGAAGGTTTATTCCTCCGATGACCGTGAGAGCTTGTGATGGGCTAAGTTAGGACACCCTGCAGGTATTATCTTTGGCCGTGCCCGCGGTTATGAGGCAGATGGGAATTTGTTAATGTCGGTTGTAGAAAACTTCGAAGTTGACCTTAATTAAAATACATCAACCGTGTATGTAACGTGATGGTCTCTTCTCGGTGAGTCAGGGAAGTGAACACGATGTTGGAGTTATGCTTAGCGTAAGTAGCAGGATCACTTCTTGATCACTAATAGTTCGCGACGCGCCTTGCTTCTCTTCTCGCTCTCTTTTGCGATGTAGCCACCATATATGCTAGTAAACGGCAGCTCCTCCTTTTGACCTTCCCTTAAGCTTAAATAGTCTAGATCTAGCGGGTGTGAAGTTGCTGAGTCCTGTGGCTCCGATTCTACCAAAACAGATCACGGTACCGGTGATGCCAGCGCTGATGGCATGGCCCGAGCTAAAGTGGGAATATGATGAGGCCCTTGGGCGATACTATGTTTCCTTTCAGGACGATTAGTAGTGGAGCCCGGTTAGGGCGATCGGGGATCTGTAGCGTCATGTGGGGTTGTTCTTCTTTTATTTTGGTTCCGTAGTCGGACCTTGATTGTATCTGGATGATGTCTTGCTTTATTCATGTAATTGTGTGAAGTGGCGACTCTAAGCCAACTATGTACCTTTTCCTTATGTATTACATGGATTGTCGAAGATTACCTCACTTGCGACATTGCTTTCAATGCGGTTATGTCTCTAAGTCGATTAGCCGACACGTGGGAGCTATAGCCGCATCGAAGCGATTACAAGTTGGTAATTAGAGCCATCCCGACCTTAGGAGCCCCCAACTGTGATCGTTTTTAGTGGCGAGTTGTGTCTAGAAAAATGTTTTGAGTCATTTAGGATTATATATATCGGAGAGTTAGAATTCTTTTTACTTCCAGTCCTTGACCTTACGGTGAGGTATCTGACGTAGAGTTTTGACTCTTCTCTTCTCAAATTTCACTAAAATTTTTTTTTAGGATCACTGCTGGTATCTTGGGATCGTTCCGATATTCTTATGATGACAACATTGTCTTGGTTGCCTCGACATTTAGGGGTTGTGGCGGTGTCCGGGAGTTGAGCTCGAGGTGTTGTCGTCATAATTTTATCGTTGCGATTCTGGAATACGAGTTTACCTTGCGCCGACATCGAAAATCTCTTTTATGCAGTTGTTGGTGAGATAACCCGCTAACTTGATCTTGTGGTGAAGTCTGGAATATTGCCATGACTTCGTATAATGGATGTTTTTGAAGGTTGAAATACTACGATTTCGAAGGTTTCTTGGTTATGTGTTGAAGGATGGATCTGGTGGATGTGAGTTGTTAGCTTGGGTGAGATATATATATTGCTCCCTGTATCCCCAACACGATTGCATAACCGGAAAGTTTCGGGAGTTTATAGGTGGGATTCAAGTAGCTCTAGCACTTTCTTCCTTGAATGTTGGTTTGTGATTGGGTAATCCTTACCACATATTTGTTCCATTCATACCTTGTTTTATTTTCTTTCATCAATATCTCTTATCAAGTGGCTTCTCACCTTAATGGACATGATGTTTACTGGAATTCATTCGTTCATCCTTGTTCGAATGTTTATTGTGAAGACTATATGTTGCAATTTCTATCCGTTGATTCAACTTGTCTATCATCTATCAAGATGCTAACGGATGTCACCCTCTTCGGATGGCTCCTCCAGCGTCCGAGAATCCGGGCAGCGATGATGGGAGTCGAAGCGAACCCTCCACCTCCACCTCCGCCTCCGGTATGGCAAACTTTGATGGCAACCACTAGCATGGCAGCGCTCGGTTGTTGATCCAGTGATGCAAGAAGCGTAACCAAGGCCAAAGCAACCAAGGAATCAAGGTCAAAGGCAATTCTATCATCACCCACGATTTCCTACACTCAACGGTTCCTTGCCAACCAACCAAAGTCTTTCACTCTTGTGCGAGGCCACAGATGCGGCGATTGGCTCGTGGATATCAACAAGCACTTGAATGCAGCAATATGGGACTGAGGACTCGTCAAGTTCGCGTCTTTTCAGCTCAAGGATCGAGGCGGTGATTGGTTCCGACAATACAAGGATTCTAGAGGTGGTGGTGATTACTTGGACTGATTTACATCGGGACTTTAAAGCTCACCACATTCCTTCGGTGTTGTTGAAACAAGCGTGAGGAGTTCCATAATCTCAAGCAAGGAACATGTCGATTGTCTGAATACAACATCTGTTTGAAACTTGCTCGATTACGCTAAACAAGGCGTTCTGATGAGAAAAGTATGATCTATCGATTCGGAGGTGGCCTTGAGAGGATGCATAAGTTATCTCTTGTTCTTTGTGAAGCCTACTCAGTTTGATCAATTCTATAATATGGCACTCAAGCTAGAAGGTGCTCAGCTCAAGTGTGAGGCTTCAAAGAAGAGAATCGGGGATGCGATTCAGTCTTCTTCTTCTTCTCAAGTGGTAGCAAAGCAGCAGAAGTTCTACCTTCCTCCTCCTCCGTTAACGTCGGCCTTATCCATGAAGAACTTTCGGTGTCCGTGGATCTTCCACCACCACCAACCCAAGCTACAGAACAAGTCTCAGCCTCAAGCTCCAAGGTCGAATGCTCCTTATCACGTCCGCTCTGAGTGAGGTGACACTGCAACAAGTGCGGCAGGAAAGGTCACTATCTTGAACAAATGCCATAACCAAAGCGCCTTCCTCCTCCTCCTCCTGTGAGGTCTTCAAGCAATCGGTGGTCATGCATAATCCCAAGTCATGCAAAGGTGAACATGATGAATGCAGGCATAGCGATTCTTGAGATGTGATCATGGGTAATCTTCGATTAATGATATTCTGCAAAAGTATTATTTGATCTTTGGTGCTTCACTTTCTTTCATCTCAAGACCTTTTGCATCTAAGAATGAGTTGGGTTTTCAAGCATTGCCTAGTTCTTTGCTCGATTTGTGTCCCGGGTAAGCAAATGACGGCTAATAATTTTGTTCCGGAGGTTTCTATCAAAATGGGTGACTATAGATTTACATGCTAAACCAATTGTCCTTGGTGACTCGATATTGATCTTATTCTTGGGATGGTGGCTTTCTCGGCACAAGGCTCGAAGCTTGATTGTCTTTGTCGAGGAAATTCAATTGACACACCCTTACGAGGATGTTATCATCTATGCGCTCGTGATGAAACCATTGGTTATTTACTCTCAATGAGAAGGTGGAATTGGATGCTATCTCTCAAATTCGTCGTTTGTAGTACCAAGATGTCTTTCGGAAAGAGCTTCGGTATGCCTCCTCATCGGCCGGTCGAATTCGTTATTGATCTTGGGCACAGCCTTTGAACCCGTTTGCAAGCGTCCTTACAAGCTTGGTCCCAAGGGCTGAAGGAATTGAAGAAGCAGCTTCGATGAACAAGAAGCGTCACAGGTTTGATCGGGCCAAGTTCATCTCCATGGGGATGTGGAGTTCTTTTGTCCGGAAGAAGGATGGCGCGGACCCGACTTTGTGTTGATTACCGTCCATTGAACAAGAAGACAATCAAGAACAAGTATCCACTTCCCAACATCAATGAGCTATTAAAGCAACTCAAAGGTGCTAAATTATTCTCAAGCTTGACCTCCGTATGGGTTATCATCAGATTAGCATTACGTGAACAAGATATTCCCAAGACGGCATTCAGAACAAGCTATGGTTCTTATGAATATCTTGTCATGTCTTTCGGCCTTGTCAATGCTCCTCCAACTTTCTCGCATGATGAACTTTATCTTCAACCTACACAAATGATTAAGTCTTGGTGTATCTCGATGATATTTTGGTCTTCTCCAAGAACAAGCGAGGATCATGCCAAGCATTTGCGATTGGTGCTCGACAAGCTCGAGCATCAATTCTATCGATGTTTTCAAATGTGAGTTACGGCTTGATGAAGTTCTTTATCTTGGTCATATCATCTCAGCCAAGGGCATACGCTGTTAATCGAGAAGGTGTCTTCAATTGTGAATTGGAACCTCCTCGGAATGTCAAGCGACTCCATGATTTTCTCGGTCTTGCAAGCTATTGCGGAGATTCGTTGAGAACTTCTCCAAGATTGCAAAGGCTCTTTCCAACCTCCTCGAAGCATGTCAAGTATATGCGGGCCTTTGAGTGTGATGTAAGCTTTCAACACCCTCAAAAGAAGCTAGTCACAGGTCTGTCTTGACTCCTCTGATGAATCAAGCCATTCGAAGTTTTCTGCGATGCTTCCTTGCAAGGTCTCGGTGCTGTGTTAATGCAAGAGAAGAAGGTTGTGGCCTATACCTCTACCATGATTGAAGCCCAGCGAAAAGAACTACCCCTCATGATCTCAAGTTGGCGGCGATTGTCCATGCATTGATAACATGGAGACATCTCTTGTTGGGAAGGAAAGTGGACATTTTCACTTGATCACAAGAGTCTCAAATATATCTTCACTCAACCAAACCTCAACCTCGAGGCAAACTCGATGGGTGAAATGATTCAAGAGTACAATCCAATATCGAATATACTCACAACAAGGCGAATGTGATTGCAGATGCTCTGGCGAGAGAAAGGCTTATTACCTTGAGTCTAATTCTCAAGCCCTTCAAGCCGGATCTTTGTGAAGCTTTCCATGCTGAATCTTCAAGTTGTTCCTCAAGGATTTCTTGCCAACCTCATAGTCTCTCCTACTTTGGAAGATCAAATTCGTGAGGCTCAACTTGGATACCATGGTGAAGAAGGTGAAAGCGTGGTATTGACAAGGGCATTTCCAAATACAAGTGCTATCGATTGGATGACAAAGACACTCTTTTCTTTGAGGATGCGTATTGTGGTTCCTAAAAGCGTCGAGAAAAGTCATCATGAATGAGGCACACAATTCCTCCTATCCATTCATCAAGAAATGCGAAGATGTACCATGACCTCAAGCGGTCGTATTGGTGGACTCGAATGGGCGAAATTGCTCAATTCGTGAATAGATGTGATGTCTGCGAGAAGGGTGGCGAGAACACAAAGACGGTGGGTCTCCTCCAACCTCTTGCTATTCGAATGGAAGTTTGATCATGTCGAGATGGACTTAGTGACTGGTTTTCCTAAGTCCAAGCGTGGAAATGATGCTATCTTCGTTGTCATTGACAAGCTTACTAAAGTGGCTCATTTTCTTCTTGTCAAAAAGAATCTATCACAGCAGCTCGGTGGCAGAGCTATACACCTCCGAATTGTCTCCTTGCGGTATTCCACAATTGATCTCTTGGGACCGTGGAAGCATCTTCACTTCTAAGTTAAAGGATTCTTTTGAAGGCCATAGGCACCAGCATTCGTTTCATTTGACTTTTCATCCTCAAACAAGTGGCCAAGTCGGCAGTCAATCAAATCCTTGAAGATATGCTCGGGGCTTGTGTCTCCCATATAAAGAGTTCTCTTACAACAACAGCTTCCAAGTGAGTTGGGCGAGGCCCCATTCGAAATTCTATATGGCGAAAGTGCCGGTACTCCTCTCAATTGTCCGAGACAGGTGAGCGCCAACTTCTTAGCAGCGACTTGATCACGAAGCGAAGAAATGTGCAAAGTCATTAGGTGAGAATCTTAAAGCAGCAGCATAATCGCGCGGAAGAGCTATTATGATGACAAGCACCGTGATGTGGCTTTTGAAATCGGAACCATGTCTACCTCGCGTCTCTCAATGAAAGGTACTCGTCGCCCGGTATCAAAGGGAAGCTTGCCCTAGA
The DNA here is from genome assembly GCA_021437245.1 of Aegilops speltoides. Classification (NCBI taxonomy): domain Eukaryota; kingdom Viridiplantae; phylum Streptophyta; class Magnoliopsida; order Poales; family Poaceae; genus Aegilops; species Aegilops speltoides. The sequence goes on from JAHHZJ010010022.1 coordinate 12,598, forward strand.
TCGTGGGTCCTTTCAAGATCATTGGCAAAAGCGATCTAAGCCTATCAACGAGCTTCCATCCAACTTTGCAAGCGTGCACGATGTGTTTCACGTGTCACGACTCCATAAGTGCTTCAAGATTCTGGCGCACTATCAACTTTGAAAAATTGACCTCCAAGAAGATCTCTCTTATCATGAGCACCCGTTGCTATTCTTGAAAAACGGCGCAAGACTACTTAACAAGTCAATCAAATTCACGAAAGTGAAGTGGTCACCATTCACCGAGAAGCCACTTGGGGCGCGAGGATCACCTCTGTTCGAATATCAGGAGTTCTTTCAGTCCTAGATCTGGGGCGAGATCCTCTTATAGTGGTGGAGTGTTGTAACACCCGGATGTAACTTTCCATATTTAACTCAACTATTGCCATTTTCGGATATGTGCTATGATTTTCCCTCCGTGGTTGAGTTTTGTTTTCATTTGCATTTTGTTCATGTCATGCATCTCATATCATGTCATCATGTGCATCTCATTTGCATCTCTGCGTTCGTCTCATGATTCCGAGCATATTCCCGTTGTCCGTTTTGCAATCACAACACTCCTATGTTCCCGGCGTCCCCTCTTGTCCTTTTCCGTGTGTGGTGTTGAACATTCTCGGAATGGACGAGCCTTGCCAAGTAGCTTAAGTATAGCACGGTGAACCACTTGTCAAGTTCGGGTCATTGGAGTTACGTTTGGTACTCCAGTTAGCAAATCCTCGCAAAGGCCTCTTTTAAGTTGCAGCCCAACAACCCTCAAAACAGCCCAATAACCCATCTAACTCCTCCATGCCCTCGGTGCGTTCGATCACGATCGTGTGGTAGCTTCACCTCATTTGGACACTCCTAGCTCCCTCTACCTCTATAAATAGAACCCTCCACGAATCCAGGCAAACCCTAGCTTCGGCTCCTGCTCGCGCGCGGACCGTCGAGAACCCAGCGCGAACAACGTCCGCTTGTGCAACCACTCCACCGAGCCGCCGCGTGGGCATTGCGCTTGCGCGCCGCCGCCCGGCCATGCCGAACCGTGGGGCCAGTGCCAGCCTCTCTGCGCCGCCCCGCCATGCACCGTCCATACACATGCCTTGTGCCGCCGCCTTGTGCCCGCGCCGTATGCCAGCCGCCTCCAGCCATGTGCCGCCTTGCCGCCCGCCCCGCTGCCAGCCCGCCTCCCGCCCTTGCATACAACTCACGCCTTGGCCTGCCTCATCCATGCCATCCGCATGCAGCCGGCCGCCATATGCCTCGCCGCGGCCCGCAGCCCGCGCGCCGACCTCCTCCGCTCCGGACCGTCCTCCTCCAGCGACCCGCTCCGCGACCTCGGATCCAGCGGCAGCGAGCCCGATCGATCTGGATCACAGATCTAAGGTTGACTTCTTTCCCCCCAAAGAAATTCGTCTAAGTCTTTTCTGTCATTAATTTGGGGCATTTTCATAGCATCACATCTCATAACCATGGCTCCGTTTTGGGCGTATAATATGTCAAAATGTTCGTCTCGAAAAGTACATCATTTCATTCCATTGCATCATTTGCATTTGAGCTCATCTTGATGCCCAGAAATGCTGTTGGAAGATAACTTCAGATCGTTAGTTTCAGAATTTTATCGGTTCGAGCTATTTTGTCATTTTGCCATGAATTATGTGTGCACACCTATGAATTTGAGTCCTACATGTGAGTTGAACATTGCCATACCATCTTTCCAGGGGTATTTTCCATGTATTTTTGTGAGCTATGTGTTGACTAGAACAAGCATGCAAAGTAGGGATGATGTTATTCCTGATTTAGGGACTTAGGTATTTCACCAAGTCTTGTCCTCTTTCATTAATTTTATGCCATATGTTTAGGTTGTTTCAGAAGAGATCCATACCCTTTTGAGCATGATCAGTAAGGTGTTTTGAGCATATGGATGTTCTCTATCCATCCATGCCTTTGTTGGCATTTATGGAGTAGTCTACTGTTTGCATGTCATTTTCACGGGTGGTGTGGTGCTCTACATTTTTTGCTTGAAATTGTTTCCTGGTATTGCTTAGTTTATCTTGAGATGCTCAGTGAATTACAGAGCTCACAGTTTATGCCATATTGGAGTCTGTTTTGCCATGTCCTGAATTCACTAAGTCTGAAATCTGTTATAAAACTTGTAATATTTACAGGTGCCATCATTTCTTAAGGTCCTTTTTGTATGGTCATGAGGGACATTGAAATAGACTTTGAGTAGAATCATGTCATGCCTTGCTTTGCTATTTTAAGTTCCTGTAGCATGTTTTGCTTGCTCTAAACATGCCTTCTGATATTAATTCCTGCCATGTTATTTTCACTAAGTCTGTGAACACGATATTTTGACACTTTCTCATGCTTGTTTGAACATGTTGCAGAAACAATTTAATGTAGCTCAATTAACCCTCTATTGTTAACATCTCCTGTAGTTCGTTTGCCATATACTTTGTTTTTTATGTTGGGTCTTTAGCTTGTATTTCGTGTTCGTGCTAAGTAGCATCGAACATTAATCTTGATTTACGTCATTCTTATTTACCTTGTCATTTTTGGCGTGCATCGATTCCGGTGATCCTTATATCGATTTCACTTGTCATCTCTTCTTTCGATGGCATGCTTGGTTTTTCAGGGTGATGCCGGATCATCATTTCCTTAGGAGCATACATATGCATAGCATGACACATCTCGCATAGCACATGTCATGTTTTGCATCATGTTGCTTAATGCATATGTTCCTTGTTTGATTGTGGTTCCGTTGCTTGTGTTCTTGCTTTTTGGGTAGAGCGGGAGGCGAGTCGTGAGCGAGAGCACATTGAGAGCATCTACGAGAGATCAAGCTGACGACTCGAGAACCTTACGAGCGGGGCGTACATACCCGATATCACTTCTTTGCTTGCTTGCTAGAATGCTCGCTCTTTTGCTATACCTGTCTTTGCGATACCTACCACTTACTATATCATGCCACCCATATTGCCATGTCAACCTCTAACCATTCATGTCCTAGCAAAGTGTTGGCTGGCTTTATTACCGCTTTACTCGACCCTCTTATAAGCGTTGCTGATTGCAGTGGTGATGAAGTTGTTTCCTTGTTGGAATGCGGATATTTTAGGATATCACAATATCTATTGCTTTAATTAATGCATCTATATACTTGGTAAAGGGTGGAAAGGCTCGTGCTTACACAGTGATTTGTTCACTCTTGCCACCCTAATTTCCGTCATCTCCGGTGTTATGTTCCTTGATTTTGCGTTCCTTGCAGTCGGGTGATTTATGGGACCCCGACGATTCGCTTTGAATAAAACTCCTCCGCAAGGCTCAACCTTGGTTTTACCATTTGCCACCTTTACCTTTTTCCTTGGGTTTCGCGAGTCAGGGTCTTCTTTATTGCTTGATGTGCTCCTCGTTGTTGGTCCAAACTAAACTTTCTTGGCAAAGCCCTCAAAGAAACTTGAGTGCGGTTTTTAGTTGTGGCAGTTGCTCATCCGTTGTACTGTTAAACGAAGATATGCAGCTCCTACCGGAATTTGTCGACACGATGGTGGTCTTCTTTGGTTTAATTTACCATTGTCGAAATGTCTTGATGTCTTGGATACCAGAAATGTACGATCGGTGTGTCTGCAGGTGAAGGTTTATTCCTTCGATGACCGTGAGAGCTTGTGTTGGGCTAAGTTGGAGCACCTACTGCGGTATTATCTTTGAAAGCCGTACGCTTGATTTATGAGGCAGATGGGAATTTGTTAATGTCGGTTGTTGAAAACCGAAGTTGACCTTTGTTAAAATACATCAGTAGTGTATGTAACATGATGGTCTCTTCTCGGCGGTCAGGGAAGTGAACAGTG